>JAMPIV010004563.1:185000-442248 GCA_024509875.1 Oreohelix idahoensis
TACATAGGCCACATTCCACTAAACCATAATAGATACCCGTCAGGGTGGAAAACAATGGATGAAGTGGATCAACACCCAAACCTATTTAATATGATAAACAGAAGTGCTCAGTATAAAGCAAAGATCCCACCATGGGAATTAAAAGTGCCAGAAACTGACTCACACTTATCAAAGATCATAAGCAAATCTAACGACATAATCTCAGCAAAAAGTAAAGCACTAGAGTACATAGAACGGTATATAAATAATAGCCTAACTATATATACAGATGGGTCAAAAGATGAAGAAGGACAATTAGGAATAGCAATACCAAAATTAAAAATTTATAAAAGATACAAAGTAACAAGTAATCTTTACAGCAGAATTAGTGGCAATCTTAAAAGCTTTAGAAATAGCTGCAGAAAACCCACCAAATAAAGTAACCATTCTCACAGATTCCCTTTCATCAGTATTAGCTATCAGAAACAGAAATGAATGTAGCAGGCCAGATATTATAGAAGAAATACTACAGGTCAATACATATCTGCACAGTATGGGATGCAGTGTAACACTAACATGGATACCATCACATGTGGATATAGCAGGAAATGAGCTTGCAGACAAAGAAGCCAAAGGGGGGAAGAACTAGCTATAACAAAATTGAAGTAAGCTTAGGTAAATTTGAAATTAAGAGCTTAATTGCTCAAGCAATAACTAAAGAGTGGATAACAGCATAGGACCAAAGTAAAAAAGCAAGACTCATATAAAATCCTTAAAAAAAACAAGCAAAAAATGTCAAATACAAGATGAACTAAAAATACCAATTAATAAAAAATTGCTAAGGCTCAAGTTTGGAACTGGATATTTTATAATTGAGGAACCAACATGTGAAGAGTGTCAAGAACCAAACACAATTAGACACTTTCTGGTGACTGCAAAAAATATGACCAGCAGAGGCAAAACATTAAGACATACTGTAGTAACTACAAGGTAGAAATGAGTGTAGAAAATCTCATAGGCACAAAGACCCCATCAGAAATGCAAAAGTTAATAAAACACTATATTACAAAAACTAAAGCTAACATATAAAAAATAAATAAAGATCCGAGCCAGTAGTCCACACTGGTGAAAGACTCCCCCCAGATACATACGAATTAACCAAATAAACCGTCCAGTGAAAATTAAAAACATACCAGCTTAGAAAATATCATATTTTGAATAAAAAAGCCATTTTGAATATAACTACAAAAGGAAAAATACCTATTAGAGATAATACAGTATAAAATAAATACAAACAAAAACATAATACAATAAATGAATCACGTCTTGAAATAACCAACAGTTCCATGTACATGGTAGATGGTTGAAAGGGGCGTGCTACAAAGAAAAGTAGCTTACTTACATACTTAGTCGTTCCTCTTCTACCGTTAGGTGTAGAGGTTTGGAAGAGAGAGCGCCGGACTATCCTATCGGCTGTCTTCCTCCTGGCCTAGTTCCATTCTAGTCCTCGGTCCTTCAAAGATTGTCTAATGTTGTCCTCCCAGCGGACTCTGGGTCGTCCTGGGGGTCTGGATCCCTGGTTCTTTGTTTCCCATGCTTGTCGTGGTAGGCCGATCTTCTCCCATTCTGCAGACATGGCCAAACCATCTTAGTTGGGGCTGTTCTACTTGAGTCTGCAGGGGGTGGGATTTTAGGCTTTGACGTACCGTCTAGTTGCGGACCATGCCTCTTCTTGTTACTTCAACCACCTTCCTCGGATACCTCATTTCTGAGGTTTGGATCTGGCTTTTGTGGGTTGTAGTCATTGCCCATGACTCGCATCCATATGTCAAGAATGGGACATAGGTGGAGCGGTATACAGCCATCTTCGTTTTCTTACCAAACTCTCTCTTGCTGAGGAATCCTCGATTTACGGCCTGAAAAAGTCTCCCAGCTGCTGATTTTCGAGTGGCCTTCTTTGATGCCTCCCTTTTGGCCTATAATAGCTCCGAGGTAGTGGTCGACCTGCTCCAGGACCTGTTCTCCCAGCTTAATCTAATGTCTTCTTTCTTCTCGTTATATCACCATGGATTTTGTTTTAGAGCTGCTTATGACCATACCTCTCTTCTCCAGCTCTTCCTTCCAGACTTGCAGGTTAGATTGGAAAAATAGCAAACACATTAATAAAAATAAAAATAAAAAAGATTAATGAATGTACTATTACCACAAACTGAAAAAAAGTTTATATTTATATGTTATGGTAGATATTATTAATAATATAAAATGGTTTACCGTCAAAAAAGCATTTCTTCTTCTTCCTCGTTCGTCCTGAACAGGACGGTGGTTGCGTTGTGTCTGTTTACGACGGAGCTGTGATATCTGCACCTTTCGGTTGACACATCCGATTTCAGCACGGCAGTTTTTGGGACCGGGTTTGCCTTCCCTCTGCGATCCCTACTCGCTCAGCCAGACTGCAGTGATGCAGACTGTTTCCAGGACCACCACGTGGAGGTGGAGTAGGGTCTTAGTCAGCTCTGGTTCGCTGACTCTGATGCAAGCAGTCAAGCTATGGGTCGCTGACTGCATTCTCTATTGCTGCATCTTTGGGTCCCAAAAAAGCATTAAAAAATTGTTTAAAATTATCTTCTTACAATCATATTCTGCTTTCCTAAGGTAGGCCTATATAATGAAAAGTACAAAAGTAATTACATGCAGTAGCAACATGACAAATCGAGAGATACTGTTTTCTCCTTTAGCAAATAAAAAAAAAGTGTCCAATTGGCAGAGTGGTTAGAGCACTTATCTCTCTTGGCAAAGTTGTCGTGTTCCTGTTCAAACCCTAATAGAGTCACGCCCCAATATACAACGGCCAATGGGTAACTGACTTTGATTTTAAGTTGGGGACGGCAAAAGCAGTGAGGCATGGACCTGGTCAACCCGCCTCATAAAACTGGACCTAGTGTAGTGAAGTCTAACACTTAACTCCGCTACGGCAGTATCTGCTATGGGACTACCTTTACCGGCTAGGTAGAAATAATGAGCTACTGATACAACCAAAAAAGCTTTGCTGCAATTTATTATGTAGTAAATAAAATTTACTGAACTGTGCGAAAATTGTTCCATTGCTTATTGCCAAGAATCCGATAGTTTAATAGTATCGGCCAAATGTGTTAGAGAGTAAAACGTGTGTTTCTGTGACGTCATTGTGTTGCGGGCAGAATTGGAAGAACTGACGTGGCCATTAACGTGGTTTATTATTTACTCGAATTCCAATTGTATATAAGTTGATTTCATTTGAAACTCACATTACTTTTATTGGCTAGCAATGGGGCTCTCTCTTTCTTCACTGTTCAATCGCCTCTTCGGCAAAAGGAACATGAGGATATTGATGGGTAGGCCTAAGTAATACTGATAAATTTTACTTCCTCACTTCACTTAGTATGACAGTAGGCTATTTACTTTAGGCTACTGTCAGGGCTAATTAGTGGCTGTTTTATGCCATACATTTTCTATGATCTGAGTTAGAGTACTGATTGCGACAGGGCTTGAGTTTCGAGTTGAATTGAAGAATAGTCGGACGTGTTCTTCGATGTCATTCAAATAATTCGGTTGAAATGAAAAACAGTGGGCTGTGTAGGCCTAGGCCTATTCGATACGACCTAAAAAAAAAAAAAATTAGCAATGCAGAAATAAGGGGTAAGAGTTAGCTTTAGGAATCCTAAACCCTAACTTTAATCCTAACCCTAACAACGTGGACGACTAATTTGTATGACATCAAAGAACACGACACACTGTGCTTCATTTCGACCACTAGCCTAGGCCTACATCTCCCATGGCAGTAGTGTTAAGTTTTGAATTCGTTAGGGTTAGGTTTAGAAATATATATTAACGTTGAGATGAAGCACCATGGGCTGTGTCCTCCGTTTTGCTCGAATTGACATCTACCCCATGGCCAGTTAAGTCAGCTGCATCGTTAAGGGTTAGGTTTATATTTAGAAATACTAAACCTAACACAAAAAAGCTCTAACACTATAGAATTTTTGTGTTAGGTTTAGCATTTCTAAATCTGAACCCAGCTCTAATCCCAACCCCTAAAGACATGGCTGACTCAATTGGCAGCAGATTAAATAACTCTGTGGGCTAGATTTGTCGCGTATCACCTCTTTTCCGTATGCAATCATAACTCGCCATACACTGTTACCATAAGAACATCTGATGTTTCGCACATGTGCAAAAGTGCTGCGCATGCGTTGTCATCGCACTCATCTACAGAATCGATTTCGCTGCAGGTGTCATAGTAATATATCTACACATGGCCTACTACACTGCGTTGCATATGTTGTTTGCGGTTTCATCATCATCAGAAATGATAAACACTAGCACAGAAGAGAAAACCAATGATGGTGAAGATGACATAAAGATGGAAGAACTGAAGGCAGCACTGGAGAAAATCAAGATGGGCAAAGCAGCAGGGCATGATGGTATAACACCAGAAATGGTTAAGTTCATGGGAGCATCAGGCGACCTATTACTCTTAAGGGTTTTACAGGCAGCGTGGTACAACAAGACCATACCAAAAGATTGGGAGATTGCCATCATAACACCAATTTTCAAAAAGGGTGACAATCGACAGTGTGGAAACCATAGAGGCATATCCCTTGTCAGTGTCCCTGGTAAAATCTACTCTAGAATCCTAGAGCAGAGACTCCGACGCCTAGCTGAGCCACAATTGGATGAGGTCCAGTGCGGATTCCGAGCAAACCGAAGTACTCAAGACCTGATCTTCACACTCAGACAGCTGAGTGAAAAGGCTCTTGAGTATAAGAGTGAGATGCATCTTTGTTTCATAGATCTGGAAAAGGCGTTTGACAGGGTCCCCTGGAGCAAACTTTGGGACTGTTTGGCAAGGAAGAATATTCCAGCACCTCTGATTCATGCTATACAGAGCTTCTACAAGTCTTGCAGAAATTATGTGAGGACAGCAAACCATAAGTCGGAAGAGTTCAGGACCACCACTGGTGTAAGACAAGGTGATATCCTATCACCTTACCTCTTCATACTCCTTATGGACGATGTCATCAAGGCATGTAAGGAGAGAACCAGAAAGTATTCAGTGGGGTACTGGAAGATGAGACAGGTCTATATTTCGGAGCTGGCATTTGCTGATGATGTTGCCCTGATTGCTAAATCAGAGGCACATCTCCAATCCAACCTGCAAGTCTGGAGGGAAGAGCTGGAGAAGAGAGGGATGGTCATAAGCAGCTCTAAAACAAAATCCATGGTGATATCACGAGAAGAAAGAAAACATCAGATTAAGCTGGGAGAACAGGTCCTGGAGCAGGTCGACCACTTTAAATACCTCAGAGCTATTATAGACCGAAAGGGAGGCATCAAAGAAGAGTTGGACACTCGAAAAGCAGCAGCTGGGAGACTTTTTCAGGCCATAAATCGAGGATTCCTCAGCAAGAGAGAGGTTGGTAAGAAAACGAAGATGGCTGTATACCGCTCCACCTATGTCCCAGTCTTGACATACGGATGCGAGTCATGGGCAATGACTACAACCCATAAAAGCCAGATCCAAACCTCAGAAATGAGGTATCTGAGGAAGGTGGTTGAAGTAACAAGAAGAGACATGGTACACAACCAGACGATACGTCAAGGCCTTAAATCCTACCCCCTGCAGACCCAAGTAGAACAGTCCCAATTAAGATGGTTTGGCCATGTCTGCAGAATGGGAGAAGATCGGATACCACGACAAGCATGTGAAACAAAGAGCCAAGGATCCAGACCCCGAGGACGACCCAGAGTCCGCTGGGAGGACAACATTAGACAATCTTTGAAGGATCGAGGACTAGAATGGAACCAGGCCAGGAGGAAGACAGCCGATAGGATAGTCTGGCGCTCTCTCTTCCAAACCTCTACACCTCACGGTAGAAGGGGAACGACTAAGTAAGTAAGGTTTCATCATCAGCGGTTAGAACACACATAAACGAAAGTGTTACCTAATATTAATCCTAAACCAATCTTTTTCTGACCCTATTGATGCATAATAAATATTTAAAAAAAACAACAACAAACTGCAAGACAGCATTGTATGCTGTGTTATAATTTTTCTTCTTGCTCGTTCGCCCTCAGACTTAAACATTAATGACTCTAATAAAGGTAATAGTCAGCTCAAGGTTCCTGACGTCTCCAAATGGTTTTTCATGGAGAGAAGTGGGTTGTTGCCATATGCCACTTTGTTCACCGTCATATGTGGGGCAGGACTGCAGCAGATGTTGGCCTTCATGAGGCTGGTGCCACAGGTGCAGAGATCTGTTGTACCAGTCCTTTACTTGTGGTGCAGTGATACTTAACGAACATTAAACTTTCAACTTGCCCATCATGAATCCATAATCAAATTTGTGACATCTGGGCTAATTTGGGCTAAAGATGGCTACATGGCCCACGGTGCTTTATATCAACTCATTAATGCTGGCTTCTCAAAGCTGAGACACAGAAATCAAAACCTGTAGTATCATGCTTCAATTTAGCTGTAAATTGGTACATAAATCTTCTGCTGAGTTAGTGAAGGCAAAGGCAGCGAGGGAAGGAACTGGTCACCCCACCTCGTAAAGCAGTGACCTAAGTATAGTGAAATTTCTGGCTCTTCTCTCCCCTGTTGAATTGAAGAAAGTGGGTTGTGTTTGATGTCATCTATATTAGCCGCCAACATCATTAGGATTATGGTTAGGTTTTGGATTCCTAACCATTATCCCTTATAACTGCATCTCTGAATTATTTTTTAAGGCCGTATCAAACACACGTCCCTCCATTCTTGATTTCATCCCACTCCCCTAAGGCAGATCTTCTGTGTGACTACATTTACCTTTACATATATCAAGGTCTATGAGTAACAAAGGTAGAAGTAGGTCACAGTAGACTGCCATTTTACCCCATATTGCCTGAGTGGTTATCCATATATACTCTACAACTAGCCTTAACCTAACATCAACCCTGTTTCAAATTTTGCTAAACTGCTAGCCTTAACCCCGAGTTTTGTGAAAAATGATGTCCAGCATGGCTACCTACAGTATACAGTCACCTACTTCAACCAAAACACATTTTTCTAGCAAGTACCAGTTAGGTAGAAACAAAGAATTGTAAACAGATGCAAACATGTCAGCCATCTGCCTGTCGAAACGTCACAGT
The DNA here is from genome assembly GCA_024509875.1 of Oreohelix idahoensis. NCBI lineage: Eukaryota > Metazoa > Mollusca > Gastropoda > Stylommatophora > Oreohelicidae > Oreohelix > Oreohelix idahoensis. The sequence goes on from JAMPIV010004563.1 coordinate 192,150, forward strand.
GTCTTACTTTACTTAGTTGTTCCCCTTCTACCGTGAGGTGTAGAGGTTTGGAAGAGAGAGCGCCAGATTATCCTATCGGCTGTCTTCCTCCTGGCCTGGTTCCATTCTAGTCCTCGGTCCTTCAAAGATTGTCTAATGTTGTCCTCCCAGCGGACTCTGGGTCGTCCTGGGGGTCTGGATCCCTGGCTCTTTGTTTCCCATGCTTGTCGTAGTAGCCGATCTTCTCCCATTCTGCAGACATGGCCAAACCATCTTAGTTGGGACTGTTCTACTTGGGTCTGCAGGGGGTGGAATTTTAGGCCTTGACGTATCGTCTGGTTGCGGACCATGTCTCTTCTTGTTACTTCAACCACCTTCCTCAGATACCTCATTTCTGAGGTTTGGATCTGGCTTTTGTGGGTTGTAGTCATTGCCCATGACTCGCATCCATATGTCAAGACTGGGACATAGGTGGAGCGGTATATAGCCATCTTCGTTTTCTTACCAGCCTCTCTCTTGCTGAGGAATCGTTGATTTATGGCCTGAAAAAGTCTCCCAGCTGCTGCATTTCGAGTGTCCAACTCTTCTTTGATGCCTCCCTTTCGGTCTATAATAGCACCAAGATATTTAAAGTGGTCGACCTGCTCCAGGACCTGTTCTCCCAGCTTAATCTGATGATTTCTTTCTTCTCGTGATATCACCATGGATTTTGTTTTAGAGCTGCTTATGACCATCCCTCTCTTCTCCAGCTCTTCCCTCCAGACTTGCAGGTTGGATTGGAGATGTGCCTCTGATTTAGCAATCAGGGCAACATCATTAGCAATTTCTTCTTCTTCTTCTTCTTTCGTTCGCTTGAAATATATTGTCTATATCTGCAATGTTGTTTCTTGTATAAACTTCACTGTCTTTTGTAGTTCATACAGAGGTCCGTATAGTTTTGCTTCCAGTGTTGTTTCTCTGGGCCAGTGGGTTTGCCTCAATATATCATATTCGGGGCAATCTTGAAGTACGTGCTCCGCAGTCTGGGGTGCCTGTCCACATGTACACATGGCTGAATTGCCAATCTTGAATTTTGTATACATGTGGCTGCGGAGTCAGTTGTGTCCTGTTCTAAGGCGCAGAATGACAATTTGTTCTGATCTGTTCATAGTTTGGTAGTCATCCTGCGTTGGTGTTGGTGGCTTTCTGATTGATTTGATCATCTTTTTCTTCTGATATCATCAGCAATGAAATACATACCTGTCTCATCTTCCAGTACCCCACTGAATACTTTCTTGTTCTCTCCTTACATGCCTTGATAACATCGTCCATAAGGAGTATGAAAAGATAAGGTGACAGGATATCACCTTGTCTTACACCAGTGGTGGTCCTGAACTCTTCTGACTTATGGTTTGCTGTCCTCACATAATTTCTGCAAGACTTGTAGAAGCTCTGTATAGCATGAAGCAGAGGTGCTGGAATGTTCTTCCTTGCCAAACAGTCCCAAAGTTTGCTCCAGGGGACCCTGTCAAACGCCTTTTCCAGATCTATGAAACAAAGATGGATCTCACTCTTATACTCAAGGGCCTTTTCACTTAGCTATCTAAGTGTGAAGATTAGGTCTTGAGTACTTCGGTTTGCTCGGAATCCGCACTGGACCTCATCCAATTGTGGCTCAGCTAGGCGCCGGAGTCTCTGCTCTAGGATTCTAGAGTAGATTTTATCAGGGACACTGAGAAGGATATGCCTCTATGGTTTCCACATTGTCGATTGTCACCCTTTTTGAAAATTGGTGTTATGATGGAAATCTCCCAATCCTTTGGTATGGTCTTGTTGCACCACGCTGCATGTAGGACCCTTAAGAGTAATAGGTCGCCTGATGCTCCCATGTACTTAACCATTTCTGGTGTTATACCATCATGCCCTGCTGCTTTGCCCATCTTGATTTTCTCCAGTGCTGCCTTCAGTTCTTCCATCTTTGTCATCTTCATCACCATTGGTTTCCTCTTCTGTGCTAGTGGTTATCATTTCTGATGCTTGACCTTGCTCACCATCAAGGAGTTTTGTCACAGTGTCACTTGCACTTATTAAAAACATACCCACTACCACTGTCCTTAACTATAACTCTATTTCAAGCATGCCATATGTTAAATAAAAATAACAAGAAAATGTCAGCTTAGCATCCATGAACTCTGCAATTCATATAAAGCCATCACTGACGTGCATCCATTAAAAAATAACTCGTACTTCTCCTACACTTTAGACATTCCATAACGATCTGTAATGTAACTTGCGCTGATATTTTAATCATTCTAAGTGACACTAACAACGTATCAATGGCCATTTAGTAGAAATAACCAGACATCATCTTCTATTCTTTATTTTAGCATATCAGATATATATGTTTGCGAGTATGTATAGTTTTCCTCCGCAAAATAAGAGAGACACTCAGCAGTGCTTAGATACATTAGTGCCTTCTGCTGAAAAACATCAGTACTTTCATACATGAGACAATCAATCGTTGGTAACTCAGGATTGTCGTTGTCAGTAGTTTTTATCATTTTAGATAAATAACTAGAGTTATTCTGCAGTGACTTAGTGCTATCATAAGGACATCTGGCAGAAAGAGAACAGCATAATTACTTCCCACAATGCTTTATTGGTGACTTACTCATTTGCATACTATTTATGGAGGCTGTTTGTCATCAGAAAAAATATAGTAGACATAAATGAAGCACTGCAAATTCTTTTACAGTAAAAGGGGAATTAATGTAATATGTTTACTGGGTGCATTTTTATGTTTGAGTTTGAAAATGATATGCTTGTTACATTTGTGCCTCATAAAATGTTAAATATTAGAAGCATGATTTTCATATTGTTTTATTTTCAGTTGGTCTTGACGCTGCTGGAAAGACTACTATATTGTACAAATTAAAGTTAGGGGAGATTGTAACAACTATTCCAACAATAGGTATGAAAAGTGTGGGTGTATGGTGTTTTTTTTTGGTCTGTCTTTCTTTTAAATTCTCACTTGCCATTAGTATATGCTTGTGGTTTCAAACATCCAGTTTTTATATTTCTGTCTGTATATTTTTTTCTCTAAGTTGTATAATTTTTAACTCCATGCACCACTCAGATGCTGTATTGTATATGATTACCATTTCTTTATTTACTTTTTTTTCACATTCTTTTTCTTGGCTGCTCAAGAAATAATAAAATTTTAGTAATACAATTTCACATCAGTCATTTCTTTGTAATCATTTGTGATGAAATCTCTCAAAATCTGTAATATGTCAGCATTGTTGTCACAAGTCTTATCTTTCAAAAAATATTTAGTTTCGTCGGGATAAAAGTGTTAAGATAAATGTTTTTGTGAAAAATTTTGGGTGATAAAGTGTTAATACAGTTTTGCTGAAAATGTCTAATGCAGAGAAATTCAGGTTTTACTGTCAGCACCATGTTAAATATTCTGAATTGGTCATCGTCCTCCTCATTTTGCTATGTGCTGCTTCTGGAGCCACCGCTGCAGCTATTCCCATTGCAGGAAGCATGCACCAAGCATTCTCATGCTCTCTCATTGGTGGTTTCTATGGCGATTTGCTTAACAGACCCATACACAACCTCATATTAGTTGCCTTGGAAGATATGCTCAACAGACCCATGCACAACCTCATATTAGTCACGTTATATGACATGCCTAAGGGTGCAGTAGTTCTTTTCTTTCTTTGTCTCTTCAGAGACACATGTGGGGGCTTATTGATATGGTAGTAACATCAAATCAATGTAGAAGCTCAATTCTGACCAGTGAGATAATAAAAGTAATGGTCAGGAATAAACCACATTTTCCAAATGTTGTGTTAAACTGAATAGAACAGCTTTGAAATAAGTCCATTCTTGTAAATACCTCAGCTCACTAATAATGTTAGATGCCACATGCGTCAAAGAAATAAAGAACTTAATAGCTCAAGGGAAAAAAAAAATTACTGACAGTGAAAAGCATTTCTTGCAATAAATCTTGTTGAAAAAAAGACAGTATTCCCGTCATTTTTCAGATTTAAGGTATTACAATAGCAAGCCATGAACATTTAAAATACAAAATAAACCAACAAAATGATCGGCAGAGACCCCAAGGGCAGCTGGCAAGTTATCTTGTTGTGGACAATGAGTAGACAAGCAGGAAAATAATTGTAGGCCACAGAGATTCGGTATTACATGGGAATGTTAAGAATACATTGAACAGTTAAAAAGAGTAACAAGAATATCTTGAAAGAAGCTTATTATTTATATTAGAAAGAAGCAAATTAGAACTGTCGTATGGATATGTTATGGGAAAAGAAAAACTGGACTATATTATGGCAGTAGGAAAGATGGATAGGCCTGGCCCTTGAAGAAAAGGCTGAAGCCTGTTTGCTACAAACAGCGCTTGATGATTTTAGGAAAATGCTCCTTCCTGTGATGCGAGATAAGTGGAACATCTTGTACGGAGAAACAAATCAACTTGTGAAAACATGCAGATATCACTGCATGACATTGGGCCGAAGGGCGAGAGCCCAAGCGCCGCTGGATCAATAACAACTACAAATGTAAGAATACGTCATCATGACACAGATGTGAAATCTGCTACCATTATGTCACATGTATGAGGCTATATAATTCTGTTAAAAATGAAAGAATCTACCAGTATTTCACATATGATATAATCTGACATTATGCCATAAATGTGAGAATCTGTATGCAGGTTTCAATGTGGAGTCTGTGGAATACAAGAACATTAGCTACTATGCCACTTGGCATTGTCTGCGAAAAAGCGACAAGCTAAGCAACCGTAGTTAAGCAACATTTTTATTACACATTTTGTACATTAAAAATTTGCTAAGACTGGAAACATATATGAAAATTATGTTTGCTGTAAAGAAACATAGTTTTTTTTAATTAATTAATTATTACAAAAGTAAAAGTAAGTTGTGTAAAATTAGAATTCCGCATTTCATGTTTTTATGTTGAGCGACTGGTTGGATACTTTTTGTACTGTATGGTTTTCTGATGGTATTAATTCTGTGTTATTTGTATAGTTATTCCTTCTTCTCTCCAGGGCCTCATATTTGTTGTGGACAGCAATGACAGAGAGAGATTAGGAGAGGCAAAAGATGAGCTTCTAAAAATGGTAGGATTTTTGCACAAATCTTGCTGTAGAAATATACATCAAATTCTGTATTGTCTTTTTGTTTTTTAATAGTTTTGCCTTGTTTTAGCACGTCCCATTCAACCGGGACACATGGTCTACTAGTTATATTAGGGTACGTCCAAGTATTAAAAAAACATTGCGGTCTGGGATATATATGTCTTTATTGTCTGACTGTATATTCGCTATCATCATTGTATCCCTGCATAATGAAATGACAGTTTTCCACACAATTATCCTGTCTTTTGAACACTTCAATACTTCAGATATTCGCTGCATTTCAGGTCATCTTGTCATGTCATCCTGTATGTTCTATCACTTCTCTGCTTCTTTTCATTCATAACCTTCCACTCCCAAAGGAGCATAGGCCTTCAACAAACACATGCCAAGTCCTCCTGTCACGTGCCATCATCTCAAGTTCTTTCCATGTTCTCCTTATCATTTTCACCTGTTTCCAGCTCTCTTCTCCATGTGCTTCTTGGTCTACCTCTGCCTCTCTTGCCCTGGGGCTTCCAGAACAAGGACTGCCTTGTAATGCTATCAACAGGTTTCCTCAGTGTGTGTCCTATCCATCGCCATCGTCTTCTTCTCATCTCTTGTTCCACTTGGCACTTGTCTAGTTCTTGTCATCAGTTTCACGTTGGTAACCTTGTCATACCATTTTAATCCCTCTATTCTACACAAGCACCCATTTATTAAAGTCTGTAGCTTTTTGGTTGTTGTCTTTGTTGTTCTCCATGTCTCCGAGCCATTCAATAGGACTGACTTGACATTTGAGTAGAAGATTCTTATTTTCTTCTTGGACTTGATTTCTCTTGTTTTCCATATGATTCCCAATGCAATGAAAGCTCCTCTTGCTTTTTGTATTCTTATTTTGATATCACTGTCTGTCCCTCCAACTTTGTCTGTATTGCTGCCAAGATATGTGTACGATTCTACATCTTGTATTGGTGTTTCTTCAAGTTCAACCCTGTTATCATTACCTGCATTTATTCTCATTATTTTTGTCTTTTCTCTGTGTATTTTCAGACCCAGTTGCTGTGACCTCTTCGTCTGCTTCTTTTGCTTTCAACTATTCTATTATTACCTTATTTACCAAACCCTTCCTTTTTTTCCCCAATGTATTCAGCCAATGATTGTTCTTGTCTTTTGGTTTTTTTTAATGAGCAATAATATTGTAATACTGTTTTTCCTCTAATATTTCCTGATTTAGTTTCTTAAAACTTTGAAAAGCTTACATTGCATTCTTGTTAGACATCACATTTCTGTCACTGAAATTGATATTCGTGATCCTTCATTCTTTGCTCAAGATTCACAGTTATACTAGAGTATGTGATCCACATACTTCTGATGCTGACTACTTCGTTTCCATCGTTGGAAACTTCTTTGCCAGTATTTTATTTGTTAGTTAATTATTATTTCATGAGCAAGTAACTCTTCAAAACATGACAGGTTTGAATTCTAGCTTGCTCTTTCTGCTGATGTCTTGATGATATCACTATTTCTCCTGCAGTCATTTTTTTTTTTTTCCTCGTACGCCCGCTAATACTCGAGGCGAAATCTCAGGTTATTATTAATGTCTAACCTGACATTGATTTTACGTGAGTATCCCTTTTTTCTTGTACAGAGACAGGTGTCCCTCGCCATTCAGGCAGATACTCGCCGATTTCGGAGGTACCCATTAGAGCTGGGTCGGCTCAGGAGCCGCCAATCCCTGGTCGACGACACTCCTTCAAATGTTCTCGCCAGGTCTCGAGTTAATCCAGTCCAAATCCCGGTCGACGAAAAATCCTCAAATGCCGTCGCCCTGGTTTGATCCTGGATCACCCGGTCACCAGAGCGGTATGGTAACCACTACGCTAGCGCGGCTCCCCCTGCAGTCATTTCATTCCTTTACATACCATTTGACCTTCATTGGATCTTTTTAGTCAAACATATCAGGATGCTCTGGTGAAGAAGCCGCGGAGCAGCTCTTCAAAGATGACTTGGGGAGAAGTGAAATAAAACCTATAGATTGAAATTTGGCTAATTAATCAACAGCTCTTTCATCGCACCATGTTTTATAAATGTACGGAAATCTATTAAAATGTTGCATTGGTATGTATAAAAAAAAAAAACAACAAAAATGCAGTATACACCTTTTATTAATCAGTCTCTGAATCAGCATTTAGGGCTTAGCCACTTGGATGACTAAATTGGCCAGTGGATCAATAATTATTTGAGCAAAATGGCACATGTCCCACTCAAATTCAGTTTTTTTTTTTTACCTCCTAGAGAAATATTTATTATATATTGTACAAATCATTTTACTGTAATTTTAATGAACTCAGCTCATTAAATATGCATATTGTCATTTTTAATATGTCAAGTGATTCCTAGTTTTCTTAGTGACTACAGCAGAAGTAATATGTTAATTAAAATACATGTATCTGTTAAGTTTCTTGATGTTTTGACATCTTATAGGTGGTAATTAGAGTATGTAGTATAAATTAAAAAATGTTGTACATGCTATTGCAATTTTGTATATGCCAACTGATTCCTTACCTTAAAATATTTACGTGTGCTACTTTTCATTTAGATAACTTAAAAACTCAATTTTTAAAGGATCAGTGTCCATTTAGGTTACATAAAAACATAGTAAGATTTCTCTTGTTTGAGTGACATTTTAGTTAACATAAAAATTGTTTTATTTACCAACTAATTCAAACAATTCTAAAAGTATTTTGTTTTTGTTGTCCTGTGCTATACAGAGACACTCATTAATAATTTGAAATGTGTGCTGTAAAAATTATTTGGGAATGCTCATTTATGAACATTTTCATCCTTTCCATGGGTGTGCAATAGGTTGGGTCTCTGAGATAGAAGGAAACAGTATAATTTTTCTAAATGCTCTAACCTTGCAGAATTTCCTTTTGTGGTTGTTATCTACTTCTTGCAGACTTTTAAAATTTGTACATTTGTCTCCTTCAGCTTCAAGAGGATGAGTTAAGAGATGCTCTTCTGCTTGTGTTTGCCAACAAACAGGATCTGCCCAACGCTCAGTCCTGCGCAGACATCACATCAGCTCTTGGACTTCAGAACATGAGGAACAGAAAGGTAAGTGACCTCAAACCCAGCAGTTGCCATTTTCTAATCAGCAATGCAGGTAATCTTCAGCCTGGCCTGTACACATTTTCATAGATGAGTAGAAAGGGAGACATGTTTCTCTCAACATGCAGTACTTGATTCATTCATTGCCAGAGCCTCCCCCCAAAGAAGCCTTCAGCAGGCTGTTGCCAGATCCTCTTGTCTCATACCATCAGGTCAAGGTGTTTTCCTCATCCCTGTCATTTCTGTCTCCAGTTCTTTTCTCTACAATGTTCTTAGTTCTTCTTCTACTTCTCACTTCCTGGGGACTTCAGAATAAAGACTACCTTGTTGATTGTTTTATGTAAATTTGTGTATGACTTGCTAACATGGTTGGTGAGATGGCACTTATTATTAAGTTAATAACTTCACTTAATGAAGTTTCGGAATGTCATATTTAGCACTTTGTAGTGGCTATATACAATAACCAAAAAAGTTCAAAGAAATGGTGGCAAAGTCAATAATATAAATCAGAAGCATGCCGCTCCTTACGGAGCAGAGACCAGGTAATAATTTTCACACTAAGAACTGAGTGTTCTGAGAATCCGTTAAACAAATTAAACATAAAAGAAAAAGGATTTATATATGTCTTTGTCGGGTACAAAAGCAAACTGTAGAACATGCCTTCCAAGACTGCTGGCTCCCGTAAGAGAAGCGAACTGACTAACAACAATGTTCTACTTTGTATGAAGTCACCATGGTCTTGCTTGGTGTTTAGAGGTCATTTGTAGGTCCATAAAGACAGTCATGTTTGGTCAGTTTTAACATTTATTGGGAACGTTCCCTCTCTTTGAATATAAAATCATTATACTGGCCATGGATTGTCGTTTTTACATTTTGAGAAAGAAAGATGCGAAAAGTAAGGGTGATGGGAAATAATCGGATAGTCCCTTTTCTGGGGGGTTCACTGGGTTATCCTATTACAATGCAGCACATATTAAGAAGCTTGCATCAAAGGTTACGCTTTTTCAGGAAAGACAAATTCTCTAAAACACATAGAGGAGAGAATGTGACACAGCTTGGAAAACATGTTGGACACAGTGTCTAGGACGTAAAAGCCTGAACTGATCTGGCTGAAGGCTTATGATAAATAGGAGCTGAGGTGCACAGAAGGGGGTTAAAATTGTGTTGCTTCTTAGAAGGTTATTGCCAAAACGTTTATATGATGTTTCAGACTGCACTTCAGTTGACTCGTTTTGCCTCCTAAATAGCATTAATAACAGCATGTTATGTGGTGATTAAATTTTTCTGCAGCTGTTTTTAAATGTGAGCTGAATTTTCATTTACTTATTTATAAGCTTCAAAACTTACTGTTTTCTATCTATTTAGAACATGAAACGATTACTTTGTAATATGAATTGTCAGTTCAATAATTCTTATCTCCCTGCACCCAGATTTTTGCTCAGTAATGCCTATAATTTGGAATTCAATATACTTTTTCTGCTTTGAGTTTGTTAGTCATGCTAAATCTGCAGGCCTGTTGCCAGGATGAAGTCTACAGTTTTTTCCAGGTCCATGCAGCAGCCTCATAGCTTCTGCCTCAGCTCAACAACCTAGGTCTTCTTCATTCACTTTCAGGCGTCAACTTGAATGCGTTCAAAGAAAGTGTGGTCAGCTTGAAGCTGTTGGTATCTATGTAAAGCTTTTCCAGGAATGGTACTGGTGATGGCCATATGAGCTTTTTCTGTTCCTCATATGTTTGACATCTTTGGAGCAAATGTTCAGCAGTCATTTTATGGGTGCCACAGTTACACTCATCAGTAGTTCCTATCTTTAGCTTGTTGAGTAGATGATATCCCAATCTGTTTTGGCCTGTGTAAAGTCTGAAGGTTGTCACATGTTCATTTCTGCTAAGCTGGTAATGTGCATCATTTTTTTGCGTGGCCTGGATGCACTGCTTCCCACTTGCTCCTATATCTGCTTTTGATAAAACTCTTGGCCTCTTCATAAGTTGTACTTGTGTCAGGTTGAGGAGGCTTTCCACCTTTCTTTGCCAGTCTGTCAGCCTCTTCATATCCAGGGATGTTGCAGTGAAATGGGATCCACTGCATCACAACTGTTTTGAACTGCTGACTTTGTGGAATGTTACTCTCAGGTCATCCATGTCTGCATATTCTGACTTTTCAATGTTGCAGTTACTGACAGAACATCTGTTAAGAGAGCTACTTGTCTCTCAGAGCTTTCTTCTGTCATTAGGACTTCTGCTGCAGTTTTTAAGGCTTCTGCTCTGAAGTAAGTTGAGAATTTTCCTGTTTGCACTGACAGCTTCTTTTGTGTGCCATTGCGAAGGCTCAGAAAGACTCCTCCACCTCCATCTTCTGTTGCATCTGTGTATGCATGGATCCAGGTGTTGCTTGGGTAATGTTTCTGTGTGTATTTTGAGGTTAGGAGTCTTCTTTCTTTTTCAGTTTGGCTGTTCTTTCTCTCAATACCTGGAATGTTTTCTATCATTTAAGGGAACTGCTGTTGTTTCCAAACTGTTGGCTTGTGTGCATTGTAGATATGGGCTTAGCTGTTGATATTGCATTTATGGGGTCTGCTCTCATCTTTGTTTTGGTTGTTTCTACAAAATTACTTCGTTTCAGTCTTCCCCTTCTAAGACCATTTATTCTCTGGTACATTGGGGTGTTTATCAGCCTCCTGAATTTCTCAGCTTGTTGCTGGGCTCTGCTTTCTCTTCTATCCTCCATTGGCTGGAGGTGTGTAATCTTTTCCCAACTCTTTAATGGGTGTTGGCTTCATGCCCACTGTTATGATTCTCATTTCTTGGTTCTGGATTCTGTTTATTTTGTCAAAGTTTGACTTAGCTGCTGTTGGCCTTGCTGCAATGCAATATTCTAGGACTGGTCTCACTCGCCCAGTGTATAGCTTCTTTAGTTTATGTCCACCTCTACACCTCACGGTAGAAGGGGAACGACTAAGTAAGTAAGTAGTTTATGTCCATTCCCCAACCCATGCCAGCAAGTTTTTTCATGATTGCCATTCTCTGCCTTGCTCTTATCCTGTTTCTTTCAATCTGGGTTTTCCAAGTCAAGTGGTGATCAAAGGTAATGCCTAGGTAGTTTGGATTTTCATCCAGATGTAGATTTTTCCCATTTAGCACTAATTTAGAGCTCTGTGGTTTATTTGAGAGGGAAAACACTGTATGTTGTTTTCCCTTCATTTATCTTTGCCAGCCACCATGCTTTGGCCCACTCCAGTGATGTTAGGGCTTGCTGCATCCGAATGCTTGCCATAGTGATATATTGTTTCGAGATCCACAGGGCCAAGTCATCTGCAAAGGAGGTATTGTGGGTTCTTCTTGGAACATTCTCTGATATGTCAGTACGCAAGGAACAGCGTGGGTGACAGGAGTTCCCTCTTGGGAAACACACTGCTCCAATATCATATTTCTACTGATCTGTCCTTGTTATATTCTGGCAGTTCTATTCTCAAGATAGTGGCTGCTCCATTTGTATTTTCTTCTGCACACTTCACTTTTTTGCAGCTTGACTTTCAGTCCCTCTTTCCACACTTTGTCAAACACTTTTTCTAAGTCCACCCAGATTGCCAGCTTTGTCTCTTGGAAAGCGTCCTCAATTTTCTGAGCTATATGTGGGATCTGATATTTAGTGAATTTTTGCTGTCCGAATCTTGCTTGTATGTAGGTCATTGTGGGGTGTGCAGTTTTGGAGAATGTGTTCAGGGGTCTGGATTTTTGTTCCACATGGACATTCATCATTGTGTGATACCTGAGACGATAGAGATTGCCTGGTTAATCTACAGTGTCCATTTCTCACGTGGAAAAGGATGATCTGATGCCTATGAAACTTGTGGATTGGGTTGGATCTGTTGTCCATATCCCTTTCTTTCTTCCATTGGTAGTTACACTGGTTGTGGATGGTGGTTTTGGCCTCTCGATCAGGCAATGAGTGGCTGCATTGCTCCATATTACCGCCCGCTTTAAACAGAGCATCAGCTGTCCCATTTCCAGTGATTCCACAGTGAGAGGATAAACATAGGAGGGCAACAGTTAAGGATTATTTGGATAATATTAAGCTCAGATCTCAGTTGAGGGTCTTCATTCTTCATTTCTGTCATAGTCTGTGTCTTCCTGTTTCCAAGCAATTACATGTCAGTTATTAATGGATAATTCTGAAGGTTAGTTTTGTTCTCCAAAAGAAATGAAAAAAAAAAATATTTACTTGTTAAAATTGTTTCAGGAACCATCACTGCATGAGTTTGTGATTTGATGCAGACTTCCTCAATGAAGACATCAGCAGTGGTGGCTCCTTGTTCCATAAAGAGAAAAAAAAAAAAGGATGATTTAACTTATTATGTTTTGCTTTTTTTTTCCCCCAGTGGTACATTCAAGGCTGCACGGCAACTCAGGGCACAGGCTTGTATGAAGGACTTGACTGGTTGTCGTCTGAGCTTAGCAAGTGATAGATTGAATGAGGTGTAGCGCTCATCATTTTTCCCATCATTTATCATCTGTTGTTGCTTGTGTTATCACTGTATTTTCTGTGGGTGATTTCTTTTCTTTAAGGTCATAACTTGCCCACAGATGTGCAGTGATATTATTTTTTCTTCATGATAAAGTGTAGACCCACAAAAACAGTGCACATTTGGAAGTGAACAGTAGTAACTGTACCTCAGAATATTCATTGTCATAATTTTTGCCCTGGGAGATGTCCTTCTAAGTGAACTAGGGCTGAGCAAAAACTCCTCATAACTATTTTGGCTAACGACTTTGAGAACTAACAGACATGTTCATTCATATGTGCTGTAACACTTCATTGCAAAAAAAAAAACAATAAAATACCTTAAGTGTTTGTTAATGTCTGATTGTGATAACATAGAATTTACTGAAATTCACATACCTTATTGTCTTGTTCTCATGCGTAGTTTAAGAATGAAGTAATTTTTTCCTGATAAAATTTGGATGATCATACTGATTTCATCTTCATACTCATGACTTAGAAGTTGCATCCTGTACATCATAAACACATAAACACCACTAAACAGCAAACAGACAATTAGATTCAGTGAACAGTTTAAATAAAACTTGGAATGCCTGGTAAATCTTTTGCTGACATGCAGACCTTAGCATGAATGTTTCATACCATTTCTAATGATAAATGGTAGTCTCAAAGTGCAAGGTGGTTTTACTATCCAAGTCTTGCAAATGTCAATTCTAAAAGCTGATCACAACAGCTTATTACTACAAACAAGTTTTTTTGTTTTTTTTAAAGGTAAAGATAGTGCCAAAGCAGATACTGCTGTAGGGGAGTGAAGTGTTAGAGATTTCAGCATATTAGATCCAGCTTTATAATGTGTGGTGACCAGGTCCCTTCCTTGCTGCCTTTGCTTTCCCTAACTCAAGAGCAGGGCAGAGTACCCATATACAGCTGGGTAGACTAGAGCATGATGCTACCAGGTTTAAATCCCAGAACCTGGTAACTTTTACACAATAGACTAGCAATCAAACTGCTTAGCCAGTTGAATGCTCTTATAGCAGACTGACAATGCTTGTTATTTGTTGTCACAAAAAGGGAGATTAAGGACATGCTTATTTTTGGTACCAGAACTACTAAGAGGATACCATTAACCACCCTCTTGTATCCATCATTGAGTAATCTGATTCCTACTCTAACCACCTGAGTTAAGTTTAGGAGGATATGATTGGGTGTTGTAAATTGCACAACAATCAGCAGTTATTCTATTTCAGTTTCCAAGAGTTGTTGTTGATTAAAAAAAAACCAATTTAAACCAGGAGACGGCATAATATAATCCAGTCTATCCATGCCACAGATTGTTAATTTGTCATCCATGTCGACGGTCTTTGAAATGTAGGTGACAGCAGGATGGCAGGATGATTGCTTTGGAGCTTAGGGAAGGAACCAGACAGGTAGCAGTGGAATAAGAAGCATGGACAAACTCTTGGAAGTAGCTTTGACAACATATTAAGAAGCCCTTGGCTTGCATCAAAGGTTTGTGCATTTTCTGGAAAGGACAAATTCTCTAAAACACATAGAGGAGAGAATTTGACACAGCATGGAAAACATGTTGGACACAATGTCCAGGACATGAAGGCCTGAACTGATCTGGTTGAAGGCCTATGATGTATAAGAACTGAGGTGCAAAGAAGGGGATTAAAATTGTGATGAGCATCTGCTGGAGTTTACCCAAGGAAACTAATACTAGTATAACAATCACAGCATGAGACAATCTTTGAAGGGCCATGGATTAGATTGGAGTCTGGCCAAATGGAGGACAGCTGATAGAATAACATGTGTTCTCTCTGACTAACATCTGCACTCCATGGTAGAAGAGGAGCATCTAAGTAAAGTAAAATAAGCATGAATGCATACAGAGTAGATAACTCCTGAAGTGGTTGCCAACATGCTGAGATCTGAGTCATAGAGGTAAAGTGAACCAGTATAATAATATTGCTGCTGATAGCTGAAGACAGGAAGTGTATTGAGAAAGTTTGATTTGTGTAAGGTGTAAGCATACATGGATTAGCATAAATACGGTAATCAAGAGAAGAAAGAGTTATGAAAAGTGGACTATAAATTTGATGTTGATCATTTATTGAGTTCACGATCCTAAGTGTCCATGACACATGTTACTTCAGCAAGTGTCTTCCATAGATACTGTTTGGATACCTTGCATCCATATAATTCAGAGGACAGTCTTAATTTCAGGAGGTCTTATGACAGTGTTGGAAGCCTTCAGGTTGCTGCTTTCATTGCCATCATAGCTTCTGCCAGTACTTAGTATTTCCATTGTAACAGTTTCTGTAACCTGGGAAGTTATTGGAAAGGTTAGATTACCCTGTAGCTTACGTCATATGTCTTCATTAGCTGAGCAATGAAATTAATTCCATCTGTTGCATGCAAAGTACACACAAATGTGGAACCCCCTTGGGTTGTGGAGGGATAAAAGCTGCTTTAGAAGTCTATGAAAGGAGTAAAAGAATGAATGAAAACCACCCCAATAGACACCTTGTAAGATAACTGGCAACACAAGCAAAGAAAACAAAAGCCAGTCTTACACCAAGCCCATGAAATCCAAGACATATACCACCTCCCAGAAAAAAGACAAGTATTAAAGAATTTACCATCACATACTCACTTGAAAACACCAGACATTCTAATAAAATTAATAGATGGAACAACAAAACATTCTGACCCAGTCAGTTTTATGAGTGCATCTCAGCAAACCATTGATGTCTACCCTGAAGAATGGTTATGTGTCTGTACTGAGGGATCAGCATTTAAGGCCACCATAAAAACAGGTTATGGAGTTTACATACGTTATCCAGATGGATCATTCGACAAGCTGTTTGATGTGTGAGAGGAGTGTTGCTCCAACTATGAGGCTGAAATCATTGAACTGGAAACAGTTTTATGTCATCTGAAGACTATATTTGATACCTTTCCCTCAATTGCCCAAAACAGCGTCATTTTTACTGACTCTGTGTCTGCCTTTCAAGTTGTAGAAGACTGTAGACATTGTAGAACTGAATAAACCAAAGTAGTCCTAGATGCTGATAGCTTATCACTTCCTATGGCATTAGAATAGTTATGCAGTGGATCCCTGAACACTCAGATACACCTGGTAATGACAGAGCAGACAAATTAGCAAAGAAGGGAACAAGATAAGAACAACCACACATATAAACAACTCTCCAAATAACTCCTACGAATAACAAACATTGTTTGTAACAAAGAAACTTTGCTGAATAGATGGGTCTAGGGACTCACCCCGGGAGAGGTTTACAGACAGGTGTTGAACAAAATGAGAATGGTGAATGAGACATCATGAGAACTGCATCTAAAAATCCACAGATACAAGACACAGAACATAAGAATAAAGGCAGAAAATGGCAGACAAATTGAGCGTAGAGAACGGGGACACATACACACATCTGGGCAGTTGCTCCTGGTTCTAATGACATCATCAGCCATCTTACAAGGAGGTATCAGAGCACCATTTTTTGGCTCTGAAAACTTTGTATGCCACTCAGCAATCACTTGAACAGAATCAAACCACAACTCACTCCGGAGTGCCAGCTGTGTACCTACCCCTATGAAACTGATGACCAACATCTCTTTGAGTCCCCAGCACCCAGTGGTGTTAAGAAAATGCTCCTACATCTGAGACCAGATAAATGAAAGATCTTATGTGGAGCAAAACTACAACTTGCAAGCACATGCAGATACCACTACATGGCATGGGGTTGAAGGGTGAGAGCCCAAATGCCAATGGGTCAAGAAGAACAACAACATATCCATTAGTGATCCTGACATACCATTTCAGTCTTTCTGTTCTACAGAAGCACCACCTTATCTGTAACTTCTTGATTCTCTTTTTTTTCTTCTTTGTTTCAATCATACAATAGGACTGATTGCATATATCTCCCTATTAGAGCTGTCATATAGATCCTTTTGGCCACAGGCTCCTGTGCCTGTCTTACCCGCTGGTAAGGCATGTTTTTATTTCTTTGTTTGTTTTGATGCACATTTCATGAACCGTATCACTGAAACTTTTGGTTTTGCATCAGTTTAAATCTTCTTTCTAACTTTTTTTCTTGTTGCTATCCATGATTTGTGCTGGTGTTTTTTTTTTGTAAGTACTTTTTCACATGCTTCATTCCATAAACAGTTGCATTGCATCTTGGGTGCATTACCCTGTATATTCTAATTATGCTGACTTGTTTTTACTTTTAAAAAAACATGCTAGGAAACAACATGTTTACACTGCACTGGATATCCTGAGAGCCAGGCACTATACTATTAAAAAAGGCATATGCCCACAGTAACTGTCCCTTATGCCTGACTGTTCTAAGTGTCTGGCATTGATCTTATAATTTGAATTGTGTGTGGTGAAAACAGTGTGAGAAGATGTCAGCGTTGGATAGATCAGGCTTTGAGACAACCAGTTGATAGCATTACAATGTAAGACCTGGAGTAGGAGAAATAGACACATGTAGAAGAGATCTGGATAATATGAGAGAGATAAAGAAGACATTGAATGAATTTGATCAGATGCCACAGGACAGGGGGAGGCTTGGAGGCAGTTCTCTTCTTCATCTGTGTTTGGTCTTCCCCATATTTCTTTGTCATGAAGAACAGAGAACTGCCTTGTAATGCTGTCATCTGGTTTTCTCAGTTTACAGTCAGATGTAGGTGAACATGATTGTGGGTGCTACATGCATTAATTAAATCATTCAGCAATTTATCTGATGCATTTACAATATTGTTTCCCGGGATAATGATCCAGGCAAGGCAGACATGCCTGAATTTGTGTTTTTTTGTTGTTTTTTAAAATAAACAAATGGTATTGAAACATCATATTCTGATGCTATCAAGATGACTTGATCATATTTTTTTTTTTTTCATTGGTGGGTTGTTGGTACACTTTGGGAGTGTGGTGATTTTATTTAATGAATGTTAAATGTTTAATCCTGCTTTGTTAAATTGTTTAATATGTCTTTTTCAGTAGTATATTTAAAGACTTAGAAATGCTATTTAGGTCATGAAAAGAGTTTTGGATTGGAGACCTAACATAATGACCTGGTCATGTTGGTGACCATTAATGAGTAGATAGACCGTTAAATGTGAAAGCAACAACAAATATTTGTATTTTATTTCACTGACCTGTCCCTTAATAGGCCATAACAATGATTATATCTTGAGTTTAGGTTGTTGATTCTTCCTCCAAGCCACTGGGAGTGGCCTAATAAAATCCTGACATTCCATTAGCTGGTACCGACAGCTTGATGACTAGTTACAATTAACATTTATGATATTGCTTGATTTAACCATATTATACATATGTTTAATGTGGTCATTGAAATGCCTGCTTATCATTTAGCACACATGAAGCAGAAAATGAACATTATATTCATGGTTTCACATTAGTAACAACTTGTTTTAAAGTAATTTTAACTTTTTTAAGCACCATGTTTCTCATCATGGAAGAGTCTGCAAAGCTCCAAAATGTATTTTCATTTACAAAGTAATGCTATTAACCCCTAAGACTGGAGCGTTATAAATGTGAAGTACCACAGGAAAGTGGTGTTGGAAGGTTCTTAATCAATGTTTAAAAGTATTTCATACAACGACATGAACTTTCAGTGATCACAGAAGTCTAGAGAGGCCATGAATGTATTTACCATTCTTGTGTAATCTTGAGAATGTGGTTCAGTGCTAGCCATATTAAGTTCTCATCCAGCTTCATTACTAAAAAAAAAAAAAAAAAGTTAATTCCATATTAGTATAAATTATAGTCTTGAAACATCAGCTGAATCTGTGAGTGTTTTACAGTAGAGCCCTTTCAGATTTCACCAAATGTTAGTTTTGGTATCTTGTGGTTGATACACTTTATTTATTATTATTTTTTTGCCCTGTTCTTGTTCAGTTTACAGTTATAAAGTTTGCGTACAAACTCCTGGTCTCCTGGTGCATATCATCATCATCAGGAAACCTGTACCAAGCATTTACATGCTCTTGCAGCGATGGTTTATGTAGCAATTTGTTTGACATGATGAGGTTGCCAGCCTCATTCACAACCTGATATTAGTCACCTTTTACAACATACCCAATGTAGCAGTAGTCTGATTGCTTCTTTGTCTCATCAGAGACACCCCCCCCCCCCCATGAACTACACAGGGGGCCCTGATGAATATGATTAAGTAAAATCTGCATAGTCTGCTGTGCAAAGAGCAGAGTGATATTTTCACATGTTTTTAGCTAACAGTACACTTGTGTGTTACGGGGGTGGTGAAAGGGGAGTAAAGAATAGTATCACTGTACCCTATCAGGTATGTTGTAAAAGGTGACTAAGGAGGGTTGGGCATGTGGTTGGTTACCCCATCCTGTAGAAAAACGTTTTTTTACTAGAAAAACTTAAACAATATGGATATGTCAAATACAGAATATAAGTCAATAAAGCCATCCAATGCAGAAAAGGATCCTCTGGAAAGGAGGCTCATGAAGAAGAAGTACAAACAGTAGATACAAGTTGACACTACCACATTAAGAGATACAAAGTTTGGAGAGACTTAATCTCTTCAGGAAAGCTGATATTAAAACTTTGATTTCAATTTACATATCAGTACATTGTTTTCTGGAGATAGCCCCAACAAGATTCTTCTTCTTCGATCCTTAACCACCGACCGTCAAAGCAGTCAGTGGCCATCACGCCTAGTGGCGTCTTGTAGGGCAACAACAAATTGATTCCACTTTGCACGGTCGGTGGCCATCCTTCGTACAGTGCCCCAACTCTGGTTCATTCTTTGCATCTCAGCCTCCACAGTCCTCCGCCAAGTTGTTTTTGGTCGGCCTCTCTTTCGCTTTCCTTCAGGGGTCCAAAGCATAGCTGTTCTTGTGATGGCATCGGGGTCTCTTCTGAGGACATGACCAACCCAGCTCCAGCGTCTGCCAGCTATGATGGTGTGCATGTCCTCTTGCTTGCTACGAGTAAGCAGATCTTGGTTGGTGATGGTATTCGGCCAAAAGATGCGGTGAATTTTTCTTAGGCATGTTGTGTGAAAAGAGGACAATTTTGACATTTCCTTCTCTGTGACTCTCCAGCATTCCGCACCATAGAGAAGCACAGAAAGCACGCAACTCTGGTATAATCTTAATTTTGTGCTTGTGCTGTATTGGGAGGACTTCCAGATGTTATTTAGGCTAAAGAAGGCTGTTCTTGCCTTATTCATTCTGATGTTGATGTCTTTGCCTGCCCCACCGTCTGGTGTTACTATGCTTCCTAGGTATGTGAAGGTATCCGTCTGTACCAATTGCTGATTCCTTACTGATATGGGCTCAGGGTTGCTCACATTGAGCGTCATG
Source organism: Oreohelix idahoensis (assembly GCA_024509875.1). Taxonomy (NCBI): domain Eukaryota; kingdom Metazoa; phylum Mollusca; class Gastropoda; order Stylommatophora; family Oreohelicidae; genus Oreohelix; species Oreohelix idahoensis. Next base: position 212,262 of record JAMPIV010004563.1, read on the forward strand.
ACCTCAGACTTCTTTAAATTGATGTTCAAGCCCACCTGCTGGCTAAATTTATTAAGTCTATCCGTTTTTTCCTGGATGTGTTGATGTGAATGTGCCAGCAGTGCAATGTCATCTGCATATTCCAGATCTTCCAATGTAGAAAATGTAGTCCATCTTATTCCTCTTGGACTGCCCTCTGTTGTCTGACGCATCACCCAGTCTATGACTGTTAAAAAAAGAGTGGTTGATAAGGGGCATCCCTGTCGTACTCCTGTCTTCACCTCGAAGGTTAGGTTGCTCTGCCCAACACTACACGTAAAGTTGGCATAGAGGCTTTTTATGATTGACACTATGCAGCTTGGAATTCCATAAGCCCTCAGTATTTTCCATAAACTGTCCCTATGTATGCTGTCAAAAGCCTTTTCAAAATCAACAAAATTTATGTAAAGCTGTCTTTGCCATTCTGAGCACTGCTCTATAATGTTCCTGAGAGTGAATATATGGTCTACACATCTTCTGTTCTTTCTAAATCCTGCTTGTTTTTTCCTCAGTTTGTAGTCTACTGCCTTTGAAATTCTCTGTATAATTCTCCTGCCTAGTATTTTGCTGGGAACTGAGAGAAGAGTGATTCCTCTCCAATTATTGCAGTCTGCAAGATCTCCCTTTTTGGGCAATTTGACAATTATTCCTTTGTTCCACTCTGATGGTGTTGTCCCCGTTTTCCACACTTGTGCAAATAGTGGTTCTAATAGTTCTGCTGCTAGCTCAGGGTCTGTCTTAAATAGCTCTGCATTTAAGTTATCATGGCCTGGAGCTTTACCGTTCTTTAACCCTTTGATTGCTGTGATGATTTCTTCTTTTCGTGGATTAATCCATTGTATTCTTGTGTCACAACGCAAGCAAAAGTAACAGTGATTGTTGTAATAAAATGAAAAAATGCTATACTTAAAACTTATTTGATCTGATGATTTCATGCTTGGATTATTCTTATTCAGTCATTTTGTGGACATGAGTTCCGTCGCCTGCGTTTCATGTCTCTGACCATTTTGCACCACCTTCTGGAAGTCAGTGCTAAGTGTCGAGTAATTGTAATTTAACAGTTCTCTAAACTGGATATTATCCAGACAAGGTTACACAGAGAATACTTTGACATGTCCATATGGTTCCCCAGATGTGCAGCCAGCATATAAGAAGTTTTAGGTTATCTGTAGAAAAGATTAGTTATGAAGACATCAGGAAAACCATCAAACTTCTACGAGGTATGAATGTGTCATATCCAGATGGCATTCTTGCAGAGGTCATCAAAGCATATATAGGTACCCATGGCGGCAATGCTCAGACTGCCAGGGGAAGAGTCATCAGACTTAAAGGAGAGGTATCTCATCAAGTTGCCAAAGATGGGAGATTTACTTAAGTGCACAGTATACAGGGGAATATTATTATCAGTGAATGTTATATTAGAGCAAAGGATCATCCTTGATGTATTAAATGAGGCCATAGACAGACAATTGTGGAAGAAACGGGCAGGTTTTCACCAACGCTAACAGTTTAATAGCTATAGACTGGATAGTCGCACTGCTCATAATTGTAGAACAGAGATTGGAATGGAACTCCCCACTTCACTTTGGATTTGTGGAATGTGAAAAGACCTTCAATAGTTTGGACAAAGCATTACTTATTTTAAAATGAAAACATCATCTGCTATCAGAAACTAGAAAGGAGTGAATTCTAACAAAGCTTCACTGATGACTTTAACCATCTATTCTGTGACCAAAACCAGGTGCTGAACAAAATGAGAATGGTGGATGAGAAATCATGAGAACTGATCTAAAAATCCACAGAGACAAGACACAAAACATAAGAAAAATACAGAAATGGCAGACAAATTGAGCTTAGAGAATGGGGACACATCTGGGCAGCAGAATATAATTTGGAATAGTTATAGTATAATGATCTGCAAAAACGAACTGCTACATTGAGTATGATCCAAGAAAGCTATCCCGATCAATCATGGATACATGCCTATACAGGTGGATCAGCAACTAATGCTGTTAGGAATGGAGGTGCCGGTATCTTTATCTCATATCCTGACAACCACTATGAGACTAGGCACATTCCCACTGGTAAATTCTGTTCCAACTATACAGCTGAGGTTCAAGCTCTAGAGCAAGCTGCAAATATGATTTATAACACCAACTCTGACTGCCATCAGGTAGTCATCCTCACAGATGCACTGTCTGTCCTGCAAGCTCTCAAGGGTGGTAAACTCCCGCATCTGAGAAATGAACTAAACAAGGTAGCTGCCAGAAAGAGAACCATACTTCAGTGGGTACCATCTCATTGTGGTGTACCCGGAAATGAAAAGGCAGATAAACTTGCAAAAAAGGGAGGAGAATGTGAACAAGAAGATAATGAAGTCACATGCTTTGAGAAAAAGAGAGCTATCCAGACTATCAGAAGAGAACAGAACCAACCCAAAGACGACTCACACTCTTGACCGGCAGGGACAGATAACTATTTTTCGACTCAGGACAGGGCATAACAAACTGAATAAACACATGCACAAGCTACGATTGTCTGCTTCACCACTGTGCACATGTGGATTAAACGAACAAACTGCTGAGCATGTTCTACAGGACTGTCCTCTGTATGACCAGTTAAGAAAGATATACTGGCCCAATGACTCAACACTAAACTCAAAGCTGTATGGAGTTAAAGAGGAACTTCAAACAACAGTCAAATTCATCATGAGAACTCGTCTGACGGTGTAATCATCAAAGATGCGATCGCAAGAAGAAGAAGAAGAAGGAATAGTTATGTCAGGAAAAAGGATTCAGAAAACAAGAGGGACTTTGATTGCTGTTGGAAATATGTAGAAGTTGAAGAAGCTAAGTCCAGAGCATAAATCATTTTCAGATATGTTAAGGCAGTGTATGGTGCTGAATCATGGAGAACAAATTTATAAAAAAATATAGTAATTTCTGAATGGCAAAGAAAAAAGACTTCACATAAGTTTTTTTTTTTTTTTTTTAAACAAGTAACTTAAAACATATGCTGAAACTGTTCAAGATGGATACAATACTGGTAAGCTCAGTAATATTTGGATGAGTACTTGACTAATCATTGATGTATCTAGTAATTATTCATTAAGTTCAAATTATTACATTATAATGTATAACCAAGAAATTAGAAGTTAATTCATGACCAAGTAACTACACATACAACATATGATAAAAGTAATAGATGTCTATATATCTGTCTGTGTGATCTGTCATGCAGTTTTTTAAAAAAATTCATGTTTGATTACAGTTTAATGTGTCACAAAGTGATTTCATTGATTCATTCATTTCCTTTTTTGGAGCATGGATCCAGCTCTATAGGTAAAAAAAAGGTAAAGGATCCCGTTACACGCCCATTGAGGCATATTATGAATATGGTGTTAGGCCCATAATTTCTTGACCATCGGCACACTAGGGATGATGTGTTCAGCATCACGCCGGCCGCCTTAACCTTCCCAGAGTTGCTCTGGTACCCAATTCATGAGGCTGGGTCGGAGCCATTTGTGGTCTAAAAAATCCCACCTCAACTGGGGGGGGGGGGGGGGTGTTGAACCATCGACCACCGAGCTGGGAAGCCAGTGCACTAACCACTCTGCTACCTCTGTAGCTGGCCTTATTATGCGAGAATTCTGCATAAAAAATACATGCTCCTACAGCAGTAGTTTTTGTAGCAAGTTTTTACATGATGAAGTTGCCAGCCCCATACACACACACACACTCACATTAATTGCCTTGTCCGACGTTGTCTGAGGTCTCCTCAGAGACCCCCAGGAATGGGGGCAACAAAGTTAGTGTATGCTGTGTAATCAGTCAAGTGATTTCATGTAAGTGTATGACAGTGTGGTTACACATTACCGCAGTTACTTGATTGTAAGGTGGCCTCTGGGTTTTTACAGATACAGATGGGGATCAGACTTTGCAGTCAAGATATTTTAACATCACATTAATTTATTGTGTGCAATAATCTTCAATAATTCTTCGTCCAAGGGTTTATTCTTAAAATATAGGGTCCAGTGTTTTAACAAAAATGGAGAGACAAAAATCAAAATTTCTTGGCTAACAAACATTAATGGTAATATTCCCTGCTTGGTGCATCTCAGTCGTCGACCCTGCTGCGCAAGCAACACGTCTCGAAGTAACGTAGCTTTTTAAAGGTGTTATTATACAGTACTGTCAACAAGTTAAATAAAATAGTATATGCTGTGGCACCTGTCATCAAGGTAGTGGTTTTATATTTTTGATTGTTGGCCGGGGGTTAGCGTGCTTGCATCTCACAGCATAGTTACCATATTCTGGGTTCAGAACCAGTGTCATGCTGCATTCTACCCAGGTGTGACACAGTGAGTACCCCAGGTGTGACACAGTGAGTACCCCAGGTGTGACACAGTGAGTACCTGAATTTGCTTCAAGTTTGGGAATGCAAAGGCAGCGAGGATGGGAACTGGTCAACCAACCCCATAAAGATGGACCTAGTATAGTGAAATCTCTAACACTCCACCTCTCGATGCTGGACCTAGTATAGTGAAATCTCTAACACTCCACCTCTCGATGCTGGACCTAGTATAGTGAAATCTCTAACACTCCACCTCTCGATGCTGGACCTAGTATAGTGAAATCTCTAACACTTTATAGTGAAGTACCTGTTGCTCTATTCCCCATCAGTAGTATCTACCAAGGGACTACATACTGTATTGACTATGTTAACTATGTGAATGAAGGATGTTCTTGGTTGAGTGACATTTGAAGCATTAGTAAATCAAAAAAGATGATCGGCTTTCAATTGAATACGTTCAGTAACCCTGTATGGTATATCGCAAACGATAACATTATTTGACCGATTGTCTGTGATTACATGTTTATGTAAAACTGATGCTTGTTATTGCTTTCAGAATTACAGGAAAAAATTGTCTTAGCTAATTAGTGTCTGTAACTCATAGAGAAATGTTTGTGTGACTAGTATAGTATCAGTATTGTTTCTTCAATTTTGTTGTCATCTGTACATTTGTCTGAGTGCAGTTACTAAAACTTGAGTGGCTGTGTGTGTTAGAAACTTACATGTCTTCTGATAAGATGAATACACATGTGAACTTTACTGGCTCTGTTGTTTATTATATTGTGTGTGAGTTACATGTTACATTGGTGTATTTTGTTTGTGTGATTTATAATCATAACATTTTGTTTGTTTTACATTGTGTTGTTATATTATACACCATAATTTATGTTAGGTTTTCAAATATTATTGTCTGTTACCAGGGGTCTGATGAGACTAACAAAGAATAGGACTACTACACCTTTAGGCATGAACATGGTGACTAATCAGGTTGTGCACGAGGCTGGCCACCTCATCATGTAAAACAAATGACTACAGAGACCATCACTGTAAGACTGTGAGTGTATGACAGCTTGGTGCAGGATTCCTACAAGGGAGCAGCAGCATTGGTGATTCCGTGCTTTGTAAGCAGCACAAGGGAAATTGAATGCACACAAAGTTGTCCCTTATATGCGGTACAGAGAAAGCACATATGGCCGACGCCAGCTCCTTTCGTGGAAAAGCTTTACGGGGATTCAAATAGCCTCAAACTGACTACTGCTTTCTTTGAGAACATTCAAGTGGACGTCTGAGAGTATACGAAGAAGAAAAAAACAATGCACACATACGGAAGTGTGAAATATAAGTTGTGATGTTTTCATTCTTGGTGACAATTGGAGTAGGTTGGAAGACATCATTTTAAATTTTTGTTTGTTTGTTCATTTTGTCCGTCTCATTTGTATAATGAAGAAACAAGTGGAATAGCAGAACAAAACTGAGATGGACGGAAACTAATTGTGCAGGTGGTGACCGGTAACAAAAACCATAAAAATCCCGAGAAGGAATGGAAACGCAGTGGTGCTAAGCCTGTTATGTGGGGAAATCTCTGATTTCCCCGGAAAGCATACAAAATTGGGAATTTCTTAAAATTGTTGGTACTTAATAAATTTGTTTTTAAAATTCAGACACTCGACTATTTAAATGCACTATGAGCACTTATAAATGTTGTCATCTAGGCACTTGCGGTCTGAGGTTTTGTGATAGAGAAGATTGCGAAAGATGGGATGGTAATGTGGGACATAAACTGAGTTGTGCCAAAAGGTAAAGGCAGTCCCATAATAGAAACTGCCGTAGTGGAGTGAAATTAAGACTTCACTATATTGTCCTGGTCCACCTTTTTTTATGGGATGACCAGTTCCTTTCCTCGCTGTCATTGCCTTCCCTAACTCGAGACTGCAGCGTGACGATACCAGATTTCTTTCCCAGAATCTCGTAACTGCCGCGAGAAGCATGCGTTATAATTTGTGCGAAACTAACGTTTAATAAATCATCCTTAGCAGCTTTTTATCATTTACTTATTGCATCAGAACGACTGAGGTAGGCTGTTTATCATCACAGAGTCATTCCGTAAGGAGCGCAAAAGATGATGGGTGATCATCTTTCTCTTCCTGTATGAGATTAAATAGAGTATAGGTTCTCTAACGAGACGAGTACGGTTATGTCACCGAAAGGCCTACTACTGATACCATAGCATCATTCGTGCTAATAGTTATCAGTTAGATTAGGAAGAACAGTTACGATGTTTTAGTGAAATAAAGACTCGAGTTATGCTAGTATCAGATTGAAACTGAAACTAGTCGAAACTAGGTTAAAAAGCTACTCAACGCTATCTTTTGGCGGGAGTTGCTTAGCAACCGATGACGTAAATCGGAATAGCCGAGACCCTCCATCGGTAAGCATATGACACCCAATAAAATAAATAAAGTAGTATTAGACTAACCAACCAAAAGCTACTAAAATCGCCCACCACTCTGAGATAGCAGATTTTGCATATCCGAAGTTAGTTGATCTACAGAAGCCAGTTTGTACGGACGTAGCCCTAGTCCATCCAACTGCTGGTCTTGAAGTTATCAAGATATCAACTCTGTGTGAAGCAGATAATTTTTACATAGTTGGGAATTCATATTACCCATAACGTACAGCTTCGTGTGACTTTTTCATTTTTCAGAATAAAACCTAGTTAGGCCAGAAGTGCCTAAATGTTGGGAAAACGATCTGAACTTATAAGAAATGAAAACTGAGCTCTCTAATGTCAAATTAACTCAAGTCATACAAGAGGTAGAGACCTGGCTATCAGTTACCCCTAAGTTGGATAAATCAGAGAAGCATAATGAAAAAGAACTAGGCAAAGTATTTACCCCAAATTGGATAAAATTACAAGGAGGAAAAAGAAATGTATATCAAGACAGTACTTTTCATGAAGAATTGTAAACGCATGCAAATGACTTTGTTTTGGATTTTATGTTTAAGATAATAAACTGTTTTCCTGGATCCCTGAAGACTTTCTTAACTACCTCCTGTTGAAGGTTTTTGCAGTTAATAGCGGATATTAAGTATGCTAATGATTGTCACAAAACATTAAACACCACAGAGGAATTCTGGAACGAACTTGGGTACGAACATCATCAAGAATAACTATCTCTGGTAGTATACCAGTATCTTGACTTGAATGATACAATAAACAAACACACAAGAAACCTGAACATATATGCCTTATAATTGAATCAACATATACAACACACGGTAACAGTTACCACCAAAGCTAAATCGAAGCATCCTGTGCTGGCAAGATGTTCTCTGCAGGGATACGATATTTATTCTTTATCGTTCTTCGTCCACTTTCAGACGTCGAGTTGAATACGTTCAAAAAAGCAGTGGTCAGCTTGAGGCTATTTGTATCTCCACTGAGTTTTTCCAGGAATTGTACTGCTGATGGTCATATGTGCTTTTTCAGTTCCTCATTTTTTGGGCACCTTTGAAAGTAGATGTTGAGCAGTCATTGTATCAGTGTCACAGTTACAATCATCGGTAGTTCTCATCTACAGCTTGTTGGATAGATGGTATCCCAATCTGTTGTTGCCCGTGCGGAGTCTGAAGGCTACCACTTGTTCACTTCTGCTGCGCTGGTAATATGCATCATCTTTTTTGTGGCCTGGATGCTCTGCTTCCCACTTGCTATTCAATATTTCAGATTTGTAGGCAGCACAGTTAACTTCATGGCCTACTTGAAGGTCAGTGGGACGGGGAAAAAACAAACTAAAAACCGATAAGTGGTTCCCTGATCATCATTGGCTACCACTGAATTTTTGTTGGGGGGGTGGGGGGGGTGGGGGGCGGGGGGGGGGGCGGGCGGGGGGGGGGGGGGGGTGGGGGGGGGGGGGGTTTAGAGTAAGTTCTAGTTAGTAGTCTTATGTTTTTTGTTTAAGGAATAGAGGATACAGTAGACGTATGTCTGGAGATGAGTAAAACAGTATACACAGATACTGATGACGCAAAGTGTTGAAATTATAAAGAACTGAGGACGATGTTTTTTTTTTTAACTCCGCAATTTCAAATCTACTCACTACAGTTCTGTAGCTGAATCTTTAATGGTCGTTGTGACTCACTGTTTAGTATCTTCTCTCTCTCTCTTTCTCTCTCTCTCTCTCATTCTCTCTGTTGCCTTCTGTCTCTTATTGCACAGATTCTTGTCTTCATCGTCTAAGAATAAAATTAGTCTTGCTAAATACTCTCAAAGAGAATTGGTTAAAGAAGACAGTGAAGGACAGAATTAACCACTCATGGCTGCCATGATAGATTTAGTACAAGTTTGAGGCAACGGCATATCAGGTTAGTTAACATTCAGTTAAAAGCTGATTGAATGTTTCCACACATTTACGAGTAAATGGGAATTCGACATGAACAAGAACTGGTTGATCTTTGATTTTTGAAAGCTGCTAAAGCATGCATAGTTGTGGGGTATTCTTTTACAATCAGTTTGAGCAAAGGACGTTAGATTATATTTTTTGTTTATTGAGCGGGAGCGAAAAAAAGTAACCTTACGATTAAAAAAAAATTATTTTCTTTGGCTAGGTTATTCCGTAATATCTCCATGGAAGCCTGGACTCCTCAAGTACTAGTGTGGATCTGTTGTCCTGGTCATGCGGGGGTGCGCGGCGATGACAGAGCCGATAGACTAGCTTCAAGAGCACCTATAATAGGTGCATTGGATATGGACGGAGGAGAGATGCTGAGGACAATTGATGATCGCCTATTGGAGAGTGACATGGCAATCGATGAATCATCAAGGCTAAGATAGCTGGAGTTTGGCTTTAGGCGTGAGACTGGCAGGGATGAACGTGGGAGAGGATGCGTCCGGCGTGTATACATCCAGCGCGGAACAGGAACAATTGGCATTTGGCATTCATAACCCTTCGACGTTTGCCGAGGGAGACTGGGCATCAATGGGTTTGCCCGAAGTGCAGTGATGTCCATTCTGAACAACAATAACAACAATAGATCTACCTCTAATTTACTGTGTTTATACCTCTTATTTTCCACCAGATGTACCACTAATTTACTGTGTCCATGCCTCGTATTTTCCACCATTTCTACCACTATTTACTGTGTTCGTGCCTCGTATTTTCCATCATATCTACCACTATTTACTGTGTTTATACCTCGTATTTTCCATCATATCTACCACTATATACTGTGTTTATAACTCGTATGTTCCATCATATCTACCACTATTTACTGTGTTCATGCCTCGTATTTTCCATCATATCTACCACTATTTACTGTGTTCATGCCTCGTATTTTCCGTCATATCTACCACTATATACTGTGTTTATACCTCGTATGTTCCATCATATCTACCACTATTTACTGTATTCACGCCTCGTATTTTTCATCAGATCTACTACTATTTACTGCGTTTATATTGCACCTTTTCTATAATTTCTACAGCTTTTGTACTGCGTTTTAAGTCTCCTCTTTATCATCAACTCTGCAACTTTTTAGTGTGTTCATACTTGATCCAAACATGCTGAACGAAGTAGATTGCCGACATTCTGGTCTGCTTAGGAATTATCCTGCAGGTGCTCGGCGGTTAACGATCATTGAGGCCGCTTACACACGAGCGTTTCTTGACGCGCGTTTCTCACGCGTGACGAATGAAGGAGTAAGGGATTTACAGGCTGCTCAGCCGAGCGAGACTGTCTGTAAATCCATACTCTTTCATTCGTCACGCGTGAGAAACGCGCGTCAAGAAACGCTCGTGTGTAAGCGGCCTTATACTAAACTTCAGCTGTTCATGCAATTCTTACACTTCTTCTGCATATCTCAGTCTCAGACGATATTGTTTCAACGTTATCCATGATTCACTTCTATGTGTGTCACATTGGTAAAATCTATTTTTAAACACATGCAATAGTAATTTTCACATTTAAACTATAAGGATTATTTACTTACATTAGATTGGCATCGGAAGTTTTTATAGTAATCGAAAAGTTAATAAGTTGATGCTTTAAATCTCGTTAATTATGAATCCATAATTTCAGAAATGGACAAGACAGTTTTAGGACCTAGAAGACTATATCAAACAGCGGTGGCCATACTTGATTTCTTTGGAAGAATAAGTCTACGCCATCAGCTCCCTCGTCCTGGCAGTTATTTCAAGATCAAGATCAACATGCCAGATCTAGCTAGGGTCATATTTGTTACATGTGTCTTTTTTAGACTCACTGGGGCTGTTGCTGTTTGTCCAGATGGATGGATGCCTCCTGACTGTCAGCATCAGTGTAGGTTAGGTTTCTTTGGCAACAACTGTTCTTCACCCTGCCCAACAACGTGCACAAACCGGTCTTGCCAGCCAGAAAGTGGCTTCTGCTACAGGTGTGAAATTGGATTTACGGGGCTAAACTGTTCTCTCAAATGCCCCCGAGGCTTTTTTGGTCACGACTGCAACATGACGTGTCCAGCGAGCTGTTTTAAAAAGCAGTGCGATCCGTTCACGGGATTGTGCGACAAATGTGTGCCCGGCTATGAAGGGGCAAGGTGTCAGACACATTACTTGCTTCGTAATCGTAGTGGACGAAATACTAGCGGTGTTGCAGATGGTAAAGCGTTCAACAAAATCCAGCAGTATAGTGCATATAGAAATATAGTGATCTATGTAGCAGCTGCATTGCTCTCCTTCCTTATGTCTGTATGTAACGTTGCTTTATGTATGTACCTTGTAAAGATGAGGGTACGGAAGGACAGAACGAATAAGATGCGTCGTGATAAAACGCCAATCTACAGAACACCCGGCCTTGAATTGTTTTCATCGCCATTTCTTCCTTGGCCTGGCGCCTCAGGAAGGAAGTACCATGAGATGCAAGCTATGGATGAAGAACGTGGCACTACGGGAGAAGACAATCTCCCACCAAGTAACATTTTCGAACCTTCTCAAAATCAGACTGCTACGGATGCTAGAAAAAGTGGCGAGGCTTTCCTACTGAATTCAAAGTATATTCATTCTTTAACCACAAGCGTGGGTGCTTGGGGGACAAGAAGTAGGAACTTGCCAACAAGCGTAAAAGATAAGGAAGGGGCCTTAGTCCAAGATGACTGCATTGATGTTCCTGAACTCAGCAAAATCTTGAAGAAAAATGCTCCTCTTAGTCTGGGCAATGCCGCTAACTATTCACGTGATCTATTCTTTAAGGCGTATTTACCGTATCAAAGATTCAGTTCTGACACTGTTGGTCAAAGAACTGATGTCGCAGAACAGAATGTTCTTCATGACTTCGCAGAACAGAAGGTGCTCCATGACCCAATACGACCATTTGGTCGGGACAATGTTCATGCCATAGGTCAGAGCAAGGAGGATGAAAAAGACTATAAGAACGTCTACGTAACTGATGAAGATGTTAGGCGAGAACCAGATGTTACGATTGGCAGGTGGCGCAACTCCATGTCTGAGGGTATAGGCTTTACCGGCAGCAGATCTGAGTTTATGTCAAAGGATAAACGTCACAGGTCAAAGATTTTTAATGTGAGTATAAGCACAGGTCTGCCTGTGTTGTATTGACACAGTCTGAGATGTGGAATGTAGACTTGTCTTTCCTTTCTTTACCTTTCGTCGGCTGGTTCGTTTCTAGACTCCCGTTAAAGGTAAATTTGCCCAATCGCGCTTAGCTGTTTTTGTAGCTTCAGTTTTTATTATATAGACATATATTATATCTTTAATACCAGCTATTTCTGGTCCCTATTTATGTAATTAATTTTACAAATCTCAACAGCTTATGTCATGCCTTCTCGCCTTTAAATAACGCATGAATTTATTATTATTATTATGTTTAATTTACGCAATCAATCAACTAATACCCTTTAGTTCCGCAGGCAGCTTAAGCCTTCAACAAACACGTGCCAAGCCCTGTCACGTGCCAAGCCCTATCACGTGCTATCAGCTTCAGTTCTTTTCAGTGTCTTCCTCATCATTGTCACTCCTCTCTCCAGTTGTCTTCTCCTTGTGTTTCTTGATTTACCCCTGCCTCTCTTACCTTGAGGGTTCCAGTACAAGGACTGCTTTGTAATGCTATCTACAGGTTTCCTCAGTGTGTGTCCTATCCATCGCCAGCTTCTATTTCTCATCACTTCTTCCATTGGCACTTGTTTGGTTCTTGTCATCAATTCCACATTGGTAACCTTGTCATACCATTTCAATCCCTCTATTCTACGCAAGCACCCATTTATGAAAGTCTGTAGCTTTTTGGTTGTTGTTTTTGTTGCTCTCCGTGTCTCAGAGCCATACAATAGGACTGACTTGACATTTGAGTTGAAGATTCTTATTTTTGTGTTGGACTTGATTTCTCTTGATCTCCATGCGTAATTTTAAAGTATATTTTCAGAAAACATGACAAAACACATACACACACGCGCGCGCACGCACGCATGCACACGCACACACACACATTAAAGATAACCGTAAATTGACTAATAATAATGAGAAAATAGAGCTGGTCAGTAATCAGTCAAATCACAGTCTTTTTATGTCTTGTCAACTTCCCCTCCTGCCATATTTGACGGGCTGCAGCGTGGCATTTATAGACATGGCGTCCTGTCCTGATAAGTTTAACTACAAAGGTCCACTGAAAGTGAAAGGGAATGGAAGGTAAGAAATTTATAGCAGGAGAAATGGTGTCCGTCTTCATGACATGAAACGAAAGGAGGAAAAGATAATTATTTTGCCTTCGTGATTTGGAGAGTTACCTGCTAGTTATTTTATCGTCATCAGCATCGTCATAATCCTTTGTGCTCCCTGAGCATGGAACCACCAATGTAGCTGGTTCCCCCCCCCCCCCCTGAGCATGGGACTACCAATGTAGCTGGTTCCCCCCCCGAAAATGGGACCACCAATGTAGCTGGTTCCCCCCTCCCGAGCATGGGACCACCAATGTAGCTGGTTCTCCCCCCCCCCCGAAAATGGGACCACCAATGTAGCTGGTTCCCCCCCCCCCTGGGCATGGGACTACCAATGTAGCTAGTTCCCCCCCCCCTGAGCATGGGACCCCCAATGTAGCTGGTTCCCCCCCCCCCCGAAAATGGGACCACCAATGTAGCTGGCCCCCCCCCCCCCCGAGCATGGGACCACCAATGTAGCTGGTTCCCCCCCCCTGAGCATGGGACCACCAATGTAGCTGGTTTCCCCCCCCCCCGAAAATGGGACCACCAATGTAGCTGGTCCCCCCCCCCGAAAATGGGACCACCAATGTAGCTGGTCCCCCCCCCCCTGAGCATGGGACCACCAATGTAGCTGGGTCCCCCCCCCCCCCCCGAAAATGGGACCACCAATGTAGCTGCCCCCCCCCCCCGAAAATGGGACCACCAATGTAGCTGGTCTCTCTCCCCCCCCCCTGAGCATGGGACCACCAATGTAGCTGGTTCTCCCCCCCGCCGAAAATGGGACCACCAATGTAGCTGGTTCCCCCCCCCCCCCCCCCCCCCCCCACGAAAATGGGACCACCAATGTAGCTGGTTCCCCCCCCCCGAGCATGGGACCACCAATGTAGCTGGTTCCCCCCCGAGCATGGGACCACCAATGTAGCGGGCCCCCCCCCCCCGAGCATGGGACCACCAATGTAGCTGGTTCCCCCCCCCCCCGAAAATGGGACCACCAATGTGGGTGGTTCCCCCCCCCCCCCGAGCATGGGACCACCAATGTAGCTGGTCCCCCCCCCTCGAGCATGGGACCACCAATGTAGCTGGTTCCCCCCCCGCCCCCCGAGCATGGGACCACCAATGTAGCTGGTTTCCCCCCCCCCCGAGCATGGGACCACCAATGTAGCTGGTTCCCCCCCCCCCCCACCTCTCAGGCGGCTTGTACCAATCATTAACAAGCTCTTGTAGCAGTGATTTCGAAGGCAATTTGTTTCACATGATGAAGTTGTCAGCCATATGTACAACATTATCATTAATGACCTTGTACGATATGCTCAAGGGTGCAGTACGCATTTTTTGTCCATAATTTCTTCCGACCCCCTCCCCGGGTAGAGAAAAAAAAGGGGGGGGGGAGTTGTACGCGGGGGGTATTATTTTATAGTTGTCAGAATATATTTCTCTTGATTCAATCCATCACGTTTAACATTGTCTCTCAAACGTAAATTTGTTGTATCAGTTTCCCTCTTGAAGTTATCTAGTTGTCCACTCCTCAGCACTGTCCTGATGTTCCATATTTATATCTTGAGTATGTCTTTAATTCTAGTTTAGCATACCACTGCGTGGTTCAGATCAGTCATCATTTTTGTCCCTTAATGCTCCTTGCCGAATGACGTGACTATCACTTTTTAAAATCAGTAACTGTGACCCAAATATTAACAAGGAGCAATACAGAAGTGATTTCCCTTTGCCCTCCGTCGGTATCTGTACAAGGATAATCTCCTGAAGCCTGTTGCCACAAACTAGCCCACAAAGCAATGGAAGGGAGAAGGTTAAGTCGTCGGCTGTCTTTAGACGTGTTTTATACACGTTATTTCTCCCCCCCCCCCCACTAATTCCTCAACACAACGATAGTTCGTCTCCCTTCCCTCACAACTACCTCACCTTGCTGTAACTGATAACCACCAGTGTGTTTGTCCTCGAATGCTTATTTTGATATTCGCAGCTAAATTCTGAATCTAGAGGCCGTTCCTTAAATGTCAGCGCCTGTTTTTAAAAGGACAGGCTTCTCCTGGCGGGATTAGAGAAGATATGTTTTTGTTGTACAGTACATATTTTATTTTTCTCAAAATAACCGTGAAGTTACCGATTTCGAGCTTCGCATTACAAATGGAGGTCAGTGAGAGAAATGTATACTTCACTATATATATATATATATATATATATATATATATATATATATATATATATATATATATATATATATATATATATATATATATATATATATATATATATATATATATATATATATAAACAGTAGAACCTCTATATTCGGAATTAATTGGTTCCTGACAGTGTTCTGAATATTGAATTTTCTTAATATTGGATCAATTTTTTTGCATAGGAAATAATGTAAATTGGATTAATTCGTTCCAGACCCCGAAAGTTACTCTTCACAAACCATTTTTAAGTCAGAATATTGGTTAATTAAGTTTGTAAAATAACATGTACAAGCAAAAAATCATACATGAACCCTGTAACAACATTAATAATGAAATATTGTACAAATAAAAATGAAAATTTAGGATGACCCTTACCTTTACTGAGGAGTGATGATGGTGTGGAGGAAGTGATGTGGAGGAGGGAGATCATTGTTTGGAAGGGGAGTCACCTTCCATAAAAATATCAGGTAACTGCCCTTCAGATGTTGTGGGTCTTTTCTGCCTCTTTGCTAGGGTAAAGAACTTGTCGGGTGTTGACAGCATCATTTTGCATAATTCTAGTGGCTTCTGTCTCTGTTTCATACTTTATTTCTTCTGTCGTCATTTTCCTTTCTATCCTTGTTTTTGCTTTGGTTCGTTTCGTTTCCTCAATTATAATCTTTTCTCAGCCGTCACTAGCTCATACGTCACTTCCGCATGACGCCTCATTTTTTCAGCCATCTTGAATGTTTCTTTCTGGGATCCAGCTAAGTGATTTTTTTACTTGTTTTAATAGTGTTGTTCATTTCTGTCTTCGCTTCGTCGATTATTTACTTTGCTGTTTCGACATGTCTTTCTGGTTTTACGATTTTCTTGCGTTATTACTGTTATCGTTTCGCTCATCACCGTCATTTCATCTGCTTGTATCGCTCATTTGGCGATTTCCTCATCATCGTTGATTTTTGTAGCACCTATATGTAGTTCTTGTCCTTGTCACCTGTTCGTAACTGTGGCTGACGAAGGGTAAAACCCGAAACGTCCCTTGTTTCATGTGTACCATTTACTTGTAAAACTGATTTCATACCATATTATTTTTTTATTTATATATTTGTTTTTACCAGTTTTACTGCAGCCTACTATTCTCTGTTGACTGTTTCTCCTTACTTTTCAAAATTTTTTTAAAGTGTGTAATCACATTGTCATCGTACATGTTGTTGCTTCTATTCACTACAGCAATGTTAGGGTGCCATTTCTCCACTATGTTCTGTGTTTTAGCCCAATGAAAAAGCAATTCATTAATCTCCCCAGTGGAAACCTTGGCTCCCTTGTCATTGTTAAGAACCAGATTGGGACCCAAAGACGCAGCAATAGAGAACGCAGTCAGCGACTCATAGCTTGACTGCCTGCGTCAGGACCAGCGAACCAGAGCTGGTCAAGACCGCACTCCACCTCCACGTGGTGGTCCTGGAAACAGTCTGCAGCAGTGCAGTCTGGCTGAGCGAGTGTGGATCGCAATGGGAAGGCAAACCCGGTCCTAAAAAATGCCGTGCAGAAGTCGAATGTGTCGACCGAAAGGTGCAGATATCACAGCTTAGGCGTAAACAGACACAACGCAACCACCGTCCTTTTCAGGACGAACGAGGAAGAAGAAGAAGAACCAGATTTATAGTTCTATTTTATTGTCTAGGATTATTCTCACTGTCTCTTTTGTGGTTAAATATTGGCTCAATAAATAAATATTATTTTGAATTACTATTCTTGATTGAGTGTTTCTTTCCAACTTTCCTTTTTAAATCTGACTTAGCTATTCCAATATAATTGTTGGTATTTGAATATGTATTCGTATCCATTACTGTGTAGAACTTTCAACTTGATATAATTAATTCAAATGACGAATCTGAAATCTTGTATAGATTCTTCAACAATATTGTTTCAAACGACTTTCTTTTATTACACACATATATCTGTCATGAATTTCAACATGCTCCAATGTACTGTTGAGGATTGTTGCATGGTTTGCAAGCATCTGGGTTTGAGCTCGATTCGGATGGTTGCACCATGAAACACCTCGGCTGAATAAAAAAAATGAAATATACCGCGTATATCGATGCATGACGCGTTAGATATAGTAACGAGAGTCGTTGTGTGGCCTTCAAGGCAAATGGCAGTGTTTCAAAATATGTGGCATGGCCAATTAGCCAAAGTGTTTTAAAGATGTGATATAACCACTCAAGTGTGATAGTGCATAACTAGGAAGTTATATTTACAGCAGAAATAAAGAATGTATAAGGACCCTTGAGTCTGAAAATATAAGACGGCAATATTAGCCGCAATAGTTTATGATTAACGTAAGTCGTAAAATATGAAACGCAGTTAGAATATGTAGGGCTGATTAATCCTGGCTTTGAATGCCTAAGTAAATTTATATATTAGACAATGTATATAATAGAACTAGCAGAATGTTTAATTCTGTATAAATACAAGAATTGTGCCAAACAGTTTTGGTGGAAATATAATCGAACGTTAATTATAACGATAATGTATCGGACATGCGATGTCTGTGAAAATATAAACTCTACGCTATAATGTATCCAGTGCTCTTGATGTGAACTATATTAAGTATTGTCTGTGGTTCATGATGGAAGAATGAATCCTTATTAAATTATTATGTCGTCAAAAACGGGTCTTATTCAGTAACGTATTCAAGGTTCCAGTTATGACTGTTTTAATGAAGAATGACCATTGACCTTCAAATGAATACACACGCTGTCACACTGGTAATACGAAATGAAACAATATAACACGGTCATTCAAATATATATGAACTTTTATTGAAAGCACGTTTAAAATGCAACTACTTGAAAGAAGTATCAAAAGAATCCATGGTTGTAATCAATATCGATACCGGGTGGAACACAGAACAGACGATCAAATAATTGTACGACACATAATACTAGACTAACCCATTTAAATCAGTGAAAAATCCCGTAACATCTACGTACTGTCACTATTTCGACAACCTTGCCGATACTTGAAAATACATTATTACTGTATATTTCTTATACATACATAATGTTCTGTGTCCACTTATTTCTTCTCTAGTTATGGTCATTATCGACCTAATAAAACAGTTCCATCACTTCATAACATCTTACATACGTTCAAAATAGGTGCTTCTGACCTTTGGAACATTTCGTATTTCCCGAGAAGTCATCTCTCTATATTTCTGGCCATTTCGGCAAAATTTCCACAGCGGATAATAAACTTACTTTAGAGTTAAATCCAAAATCATGAAATACACATATATAAGTAGACTATGCTACACTTTGTTAAGTGGACTTGGCCACATATTCTGATACGTCTGTGCGCTGTAAGGCGTGGACACAATCTCCTCACGTCATCCCTAGATACCCCCCTTTGTCATAGCTACTCATTCTAAATCTATATGCGTTTTGGTGAGGAACATCATGGTGCACAACAATCCATCTAAATATAACTATCAGGATTGCCCTGCCCCATGATGTGCCCTCAACAGTCATCATCATCTGAAGAAGAAAGTATCTCAGCTACAGTTTCTGCTTGCTGCTCCTTGTACGAGGCTTGCAGGTCTTCTGTGGTGAGCTCCTGCCTCTGATCCTCCAACAACTCTTCTACGTCTTCATTGTTCATCTCCAATCCCAAGTGAGTGCCTATTTGCACAATTTAATGAAGCTGTATTCCCCTATCAATTCTTCTTCCACGCCGTTCCGAATATAGTGACATTTGAGAATATCGGTACATTTTTTCTCCAAAGTTTTTTCCGAATGCTGGATTTTACGAATACAGGTGCATCTGAATACAGAGGTTCTACTGTATATATACGAGGTGCGTTCAGAAAGTAATGCACCACATCGTTTTTCTCAGCTAATAATAAAAATAGAAGCATGACATTTTGCACACTTCAAATATGGCATGTGCCAATTGTGTTCACAAAATTGCACCGCAACCGGCCAAATAATACGGCTGCCCTAAACCGTTGAAATGGAGCGTGTTAGCAACTTGCGTTATAAGCAGCGAATTGTGATAGAATTTCTCGTTGCAGAGAAGGAAACTGTTGTGAACATTCACAAGTGTCTATGTGATGTGTATGGACGTTTTGCAGTCGACAGGAGTACAGTCAGTCGCTGGGTTCATAGAATCAAAGAATCAGGAAGTGGAGATACAGAGCAGCTTGATCGGCCGCGCTGTGGACGTCCTGCCACAGCCACCAACGCAGAAATGTTGAAATGCGCTGAGGGCATTATTCTTACTGATAGGCGAATCACTACTCAACAATTGGCCTTACAGCTGTCAGTCAGCATTGGTAGTGCAAATGCAGTTATAAAAACTCTCGGATTTTCTAAGGTTTGCGCAAGATGGGTTCCTCAAAGTCTCACAAATGACCACCGATTGCAAATGAAAGCAATTTCTTCTGAATTGTTGGAGCATTTCAATGCTGATGGAGAGAACTTTTTGGCTAAGATCGTTACAGGTGACGAAACCTGGGCACATCATTTTGAACCTGAGACAAAAAGACAGTCAATGCAGTGGCATCATCCGCAATCACCACGAAGAAAGAAATTCAAGACAATTCCTTCAGCTGGAAAGGTCATGATCACTGTCTTTTGGGACATTGAAAATGTGATTCTTGTGGACGTTATGCCAAGAGGAGAGACAATCAATTCGCAAGCTTACATTAAGACATTGAAAAAACTCAATCACCGTTTTCGCAGAGTTCGGCCGCACAAGAATCCAGAGACCTGCTTCTCCTTCACGACAATGCGCAACCTCACACAAGTCTGGCAACACGGGAAGCAGTCACCAAATTGGGTTGAACTGTACTACCCCATCCACCCTATAGTCCCGATTTGGCACCATCTGATTTTCATCTATTTGGTCCACTTAAAGATGCACTCCGTGGGACAAGGTTTGAAGATGATGAAGGAGTGATTCATGCAGCGAAGAAATGGCTACATGATCAAGACAAAATCTGGTACGGGCTAGGAATACATGCACTTGTTTCGTGCTGGCATAAAGCCGTACAAGTTGATGGGGATTATGTTGAATAATACCGATGTTTACATGACATATCCATGTATATTGTGTATAAATTTCATGCTTTTTGAATAAACAGCTCCTGAGAAAAACGATGTGGTGCATTACTTTCTGAACGCCCCTCGTATATATATATATATATATATATATATATATATATATATATCTATATATATATATATATATATATACATATATATATCTATATATATATATATATATATATATATATATATATATATATATATATATATATATATAATATGCTCCGTGTTGTTCCGGGGAGGGGTCTCTGTAGAGACAAAGCAAAAATAGGACTATTACATCCTCAGGCATGTCGTACTAAGCGACTAATATGAGGTTGGGCATGGGGCTGGCAACCTCATCATGTAAAACACAACCATGGCAACAAGAGCATGTGGATACTTGGTGTCGGCTTCCTGCAAGTGGGCCAGCTGAAGTGGTGGCTCCATGCTCCGAAAGGAACACAAAGAAAAATAACGAAAACGATAATGATTATGGTGGTGATGATATAAAGAATATAAATACAGTATTCTAATGAATGGTAAAAGCATAAAGGTAAGATCTTATATACAATATTTTAATGAATGTTAAAAGAATAAAGGTAAGAAAAGAATAAGATAATAAAATAATAGATTTTGTAAAAGTTTTAATCTTGTGACGAAGATTATAAACTTTTCCATCTTCTGATAACGAAAGCAGCCACCACAAGGTGAGAAATATGTAAGTGTCGAACCCATTCAGCCCATGCAGCTCCCGCTAGACAGCAGATTCAGTGACAGAGTTGGCAGGACCGTTTTGGCTTCAAATGAATACGCCCATGCAGTTCTGCGTGCAGACGAGACCAAACATACAGGTCTGTTGTGTTAACCACTTTTATGTAAGATCGAAATCGCATTTTTATAATTGTCCCGTTTAGATATGTTTTAAAGTATATCATTATATACCCACAATGAACAATTAGGTATAAAATGGACAAATGGAAAATTCCTGGGGGACCTGGATTTCGCAGATGATTTAGCATTCTTAAGTTCAACACCCAGACAATCCCAAGAAGCAGTAAATAATTTGTGTCATCTCTCGGTTAAAATAGGTCTCCAAATAAATGCCTCTAAAACTAAAGCTATGAACTTTTCTAACAAGACCTTTGATATCATCTTGAACGGGGAAAAACTACAGAAAGTTGAAAGTTTCAATTATTTAGGCAGTAAAATGACTCAGGATGGTGACACAACAAGAGAAATCCATACTAGAATTGCTTTGGCAGCTATCGCCTTCAATAGATTATCTAACATTTGGAAATTACGATCATTGAATATACATACTAAGCTTCGTCTGTTTAATTCAAATGTTATCTCAGTGTTAACATACGGCTGTGAGAGTTGGAAAATAACAAAATCATTGGAGAACAAGCTGAATACATTCGAGAACAAATGTCTTAGAAAACTCATGAACATCAGTTGGAAAGAATTCAAGACTAATCGACAAATAAGAGAAAACTCTAGGCAGAAATATGTCTCCGACTATATAAGGAAAAGACGATGGTCATATATCGGTCATGTCCTACGAATGCAAAACAACAGAATACCACTACAGGCGCTCACTTGGGTTCCTGGGGGTAAGAGGAAAAAAGGAAGACCAAAAGAAACACTCAGAAGAACAATAATAAGAGAAGGAAGAACGTTGGGCCTAAATAATGTGCAAGAGCTAAGAGGAGTGGCGTCACAACGAACAACCTGGAGAGCACTGGTTTCTGCCTTATGCGCCGTGTTTGGTGCTTAAAGAATTTATTATTATTATATCATTCAGCTACAGTGTCATTGAAAAGTTTCTTCCTATTTTCAAATTGTTAATTCTTCACTCTTATCTGATTAATTATACGAAACAAACCTCAAAATAAAAACTGGCGTTTTGTTACATACACTGCTTTGCTATATGAAGGAAACCTGAGTCCTGTGGATAGTAAATAAATAAGTAAATAAATAAATAAAGGTAATTAACAGGTACTCGTTGGACATAAAGGGTGGCACTAGACAACAGAAATAAAAATATGAGTGATAGGCTTACCGGGAATCGAACCTAGGACCAACCAGACGGCGCCATCGCCTTTGCTGTGACAGTACATCGTGAATGGACGCTGAGACAATTTTGCACCCCAAAAAAAGTGCATTATTGGCTGAGGTCATTCTCATGACACTCACACAACTATGGTATAGGACCCGTGGACGACCCAGACAGATT
Source organism: Oreohelix idahoensis (assembly GCA_024509875.1). Classification (NCBI taxonomy): domain Eukaryota; kingdom Metazoa; phylum Mollusca; class Gastropoda; order Stylommatophora; family Oreohelicidae; genus Oreohelix; species Oreohelix idahoensis. The sequence goes on from JAMPIV010004563.1 coordinate 234,830, forward strand.
TAAAGACGCAATCACTAATATTTACTTATTTATTTACTATCCACAGGACTCAGGTTTCCTTCATTATTTATTTAAAGAGTTCACCCATCCGTGACTTCAACCTACCTGTCTTTTCTGTGTTATTCGTCTTCCACTACACATTACTGGACACAAGTATTTCGGCCTTTTTTGGGTCTATACTTGCTGATAGGAAAGTTATATTAGTGATTGCGTCTTTAAATCTGTCTGGGTCGTCCACGGGTCCTATACCATAGTTGTGTGAGTGTCATGAGAATGACCTCAGCCAATAATGCACTTTTTTGGGGGTGCAAAATTGGCTCAGCGTCCATTCACGATGTACTGTCACAGCAAGGCGATGGCGCCGTTTGGTTGGTCCTAGGTTCGATTCCCGGTAAGCCTATCACTTATATTTTCTTTTCTGTTGTCTAGTGCCACCCTTTATGTCCAACGAGTACCTGTTAATTACCTTTATTTATTTATTTACTTATTTATATGCTATATGAACATTACAACTGAATGTGAGATCAGGTTTGCTTCACGCATTACTTCATAGCAGGCAGTAATGTTTGTGCTGTCCCTTGTAAGGTTAGTTTATGGGCAATTTTAGATTTTAATTTGTTTCAGGGAATATATGTGTGTGAGTGTGTGTGTGTGTGTGTGTGTTAAATGTTAGTTATTGGTCATTGTTTGTGACATTTGTTTCACGTATATACAACTGATACAAGTTAGGATAAAAACATTTAAAAATAGAAAGTCACTTTTGAGCCACCGTGTATGAACGCATATACATTATTCTTCTACATATCGATGTACACTTTCAACTTCTTTCTGTATACATTAATATACTATTGTCCCACTTACAACATTCATGCATAAATTCATGCCCAGCATTCAATCATCGATCATAGTAGGTTTTCAATAATAAATCCATGCATATAATTCAACCAAAAATTCCATAAGCCCTTGTCAGCATTTAACCATGAGCCCATGTCAAACACGATAAAGGTCATATGTTGCTTGTCTTGTATTTTACCTTGCCACTCACAGGGAAGAAAAACGATCTGGCAGCTAAGCCAGCAGTCTTTGAGGAAGACAAGGCCAAGGTCTACGCTGATACAACCGAGCCACTGACTGCGTCTGGTGGACTGACACTTCGCTTCAAGACATCCTTAACCAATATACTAAACCGGACAATAAAATCTCGGACTCGAGACGAACATGAAGGCGTCTTTAAAGACCACAGAGTAGCCGATCTAAGACCAGGCTTAACTAGTGCGGATTCAGAAAATTCGAAAGAAGTAACTCTAGAGCAGACAAAGTTTCATTCTTACTTCCTGGACTACCAGCTTCAAGTACAAGAAGAAAACAAGTTTCACTCTGACCATACGTGCATTGGCTTAAAACCGCATTCCAGTAAAGATTATAAATGTATGCCAGTTTCAGAAAGGTCAGAGAATGATAGTGCAACGCCGTTCACAAAGCCGGATAACAGTGACGATCACACAAAACAGTCAGAGCTAATATCGTGCCCTTCCTCTCATGGCAGCGAGGCTGATGGTTCAGACATAAACAGATACATTTTCAGCGTGTTAACTAGCCAGTTGGAGCATGTACAGACTTTAAGTTTCACCCAACCCAGTACGGACACCAGTGTCGCTAATACTGGTAATTACAGAAGCATGTTAGGCCAGTTAGGCAGAGAGTCGGTCCCGGAAAGCGTAGGCGAAGTCCCCCAGCAAACAAAAGAATACTACAACGATGAGGATGCTTGTGAGAAAAGTAAGAAGATGCCGACTCCAACTGTCACCGGTAACAGCCACCTCTTGGATAAGTACTCATGTGTTAATGATACTGCCAATAACCTAAGTTCGTGCTGTGTTCGAAAAAATTCAGGCTTATTTCCCGCTTTGCGACACCTTCACAAACCCGGCATCCTTGTAAATGAACCTTACTGTGAGTGTCATGTTATTGACCCCTCCAGCGATCACTTTGACTTGAATTCTATTCCACTCATCAGCATCAGATATAAAGCACCACTTAATCGGCCAATCAACTACTGCATGAAAGACACCGGGCGTAATCAGTGTGCTAACTTTTGCTCAGAAGAAAAATGTCACACACCAGCATCTGTGTGCGCTCACAGAAAGCGCATGAGAAGTTCTAGCGGGCGCGCTCTATCCAATCAATCGTTTCACCTCGGTCCGAAAAGCCAGTCTTCTCCAGATTTGGCCAATGCAGTTTTCCCTAAAGCCGGAGGTACCAGAAAACGTTCTCGTGAAAGAAAAACAGATGTTGACAAATCATTGATTGCAGCTTCTCAACAAAGTGGTGCTTCTTTCTTTAATGCACTGCACGCAGGAATAAAGCTGAGGCTTCTTGGGAAAAAGTATTCTGATCACCATGGCAAGATGCTTATATCAGAATATTCCACTTCTGGTTTTCCCGAAACGAAACGGGAAACAAAAGTGACCAAATTAAACACAAATAAAGTGGTGGCCTCTGGTTCAATCGAGAATCAAGCACTTGAGTCCGGTAAAAGTGACTTGAAAAAGGCACCTATTCCAGTTTCACGTATCATGGATGAAAATCCACAGGGCAGTAATATTGGGTGTGATCTCGGTGAACATGCTTCTCTTATACCCAAAACTGTTATCAGCATGACAGTTAAAAAAACACCCAATAGAGAGATCAAAGCAATCTATACCAAGGACACTGACCTAGAGGTACTGCCCAAGACACCAAATAGAACCAACATGTATGAAAGTACACAGCAAGAAAAATCACAAAGTGGAAAAAATGAGCCGCTATCTGCCGATATTCCAAACAATAACAAACACTCAAGACCAAGAAATTTGCCCATAGGGGACTCTCTAAAGACAAAAAGTAAAAGGCATCCAAAGAAACACACGCCATCCTTATCAAAGCAAGAACAGTTTGGAAAAAACCTTGATATCAGATCATCACCAGGAAGGGAAAAATATAAACTACCCCGTCGGAAGTGGTGGAACTCTGGCATAGCTAAAGAAACTACAGGAAAAGATCCATACTTTTCACACAGTAAAGCCACCAAAAACAACAGAGCTACCAAATTCTGGCCTCAAGAATATGCCACTGAAGATAAGAACAAAATCCAAGAACTAGCAGGATCTGATGAGATGGGGGACACTCTTGTACACGCGTCTCCAAAATGTTTAAATGACTTGCACAACAATCTTATGTTCTTCAGTTCAGATCACAAATTTAGAAAGTGGAGAAACATTTCCGTCTTGCCGCCTTTAATTGAAGAGCTTCCCAGCAGCGAGCATCTTACTTCAACATCACCAATCACAGCTCACAACGAAATAATGCAGCCTTGGTCTGTCCGTACTCAAGAGACCGCCGTATCTGATTTTACCTCTGACAATACATGTTCTCAAACAGTCCGCAATGAAGATGAATACGCTCCAGAAAATTCAACAGATAGCGAAACAGAAAAAAGAAAGCTCGTGTCTTATAGTGAAAATAATAAAGGTTTTGACAATTCATCGACATTTTGCCAAAGCGAAGCAGCTGCCTCAACTGCTGATTATTCATATCAATTTAAACAAACACAAGAACCCTCACTAGTTCCAAGAGAAAGTAAAGCCGACTGCAGACGTATAATTTTCTCCGAATTAAAAACAAACAATTCATTTCAAGGAGAAAGCAGCGATCGTCACAAACTTAAGATGGATGTGGTAGAATATGTGGGAAGCGAAGTTTGCAATTCGGAATCTTCTGAGTCCACATGGTCAACTAAGGCGAGCACTGAATTTTACACATGTAACGATAATACGTCAGAGAGATTCTATGATGCAACAGAAAGAGCGTGCTCTCCGTTATCTTTGTCTCAAAACAATCTGAAACAGGAGCATGAAGAATAATGGCAGTCAATGGCAGACAGCAGGCTCCACAATTTGAGAGCAAATAAAATTAAGCAAATAGAGACAAAGTTTAGCGAAGCGGCCAGTATGGAAGTTTGTTATCAGTCAAAGTACGACACAATAAGAGATTAGTTTGTGCAGTGTATGTGAAAAGCAAATACTGCCTGTTAATTTGTTCCAAAAAAAAATAAAAACTGAATAAAACCTTCCCCAAGACCAAGTCACAAAGGATGCTACCAACAGGAAAACATACCATTGGCGTTTCTGAACACCAGATGTCAAGGGAGTCAGATAGTTACACGGGCAGAAGTAAGATCAGGTTCACGTGCAGAACAATTTGTGGCGCTCCTATTGAACCAGAAGCAAGACAGCAATGTCAAAGCAGACAGCGCTGACAATAAAGATGTCAGCAAAATTATGGTCAAAAGCGATGACGATATGAATGAATTTATATTGGACAGGTGAAGAAAGACACCAGTAATGACAGTGATCATTAATCCAGCTGTGCTAGTTTTCTTCTGAAAGTAAGGATAAGTCAGCCAGCGACATTTTGAATGCCTCATGGTACTAGAGAATAGTTTGAAGAAAAATATTTAGTATTTGAGCGGCTGTTTGAGCATTTCTCATAACTGAACATCTTAAAGAACATTCTTACGTGTCTAAATGAAGACAGACGTTCTGCTGATGTAAACTGTGCAGTTCTAACTAGGTTGGCGTTTTCGAGGCGCATGACGTGATGTAATTTAATTGGGATAAGAGACCCCCACGTGAATGACAGTGGTAGCTCTGCTGTTAGAATCAAATGGGAAAATGGAATATACTTTATTACACAGTCAACACGTAGCGTAGTAAATGGTCAATATATATATATATCGCTTATTATGCTTATTATGCAGCCAGTATGGATGTTACTACTTAGTCAATATATAGCTTAATATTCATTCAGTATACAGCACGCAACATAACCAATATATAGATTTATATACAGTAATGTATAGCCTTATCAATAAATAATAAAATATTATTATTAATTGCTTATCTGGAGAGCCTCGTCGTACACATTTTTGGAATTTGCCAACAGACCTTTATATCATGTTAATTTATTATCTATTTATTTCATTTTCTTTGCTTGCATTTCTCTAATTTGATAGATTCTTGGCGTTGATATTTCTTTTTTTTTTCTTTTTTTTTCTGTGTTTGAACTTGCTTTTTTAGTATTTGATTTTCCTTATGTTACTCGTGCTCTTTCTTCCTTTTTATCTTGTTGTGACAAAACGGGTTTGCTCAAGTACTTTCGGGCCCCCCTCTCTCTCTTTCACTCCGGCAGTATCACTTCATTTCTTCATTTTTCTCACTCATCGTCTTATTATTTGGCATATATATTGCCCTCACATTCTTTTTGCTGTGTCCACTCCCAGACATATTTACGTTCCGTCAGGTGAACTGTGGTGTTATCGAGGTTAATTACACAGGTCAGCGGTAATACGTTTATCTCTTTAAGTAGGTCTAGCAATCTTTGACAGAGTCGATTTCTTTTGACACAATCTGGCGTGCACATCGATTCAATAGAATACCATATTGTCTGTCTGGGGAAGGTAAGAGGGACGAGGGCCCAGACGATAATGAGATAATAGCTTCCGAGACCATCCCTGTATCAAGATTATTACAGATAATCTGTCTGGGGAGGCAAAATTGGAAGGTAACATCTGGACATCAAATGAGTTCACAGATTTGTTTGTGAGTTGACATATTGAAAGAGGTCACGCGATGGAATTTTAAAATGTAATATTTTAAAACACGCAAGGAGAATTAAATTAAACACCTCTACACATATAGTTCAGAGCTTTCGATTGGATTGATTTGAGAAACCGGAATAGACAATGGTTCTCATTGGAAAATTCGTCGGAAGAACAATCTGGGATTCGAACTTAGAATGAGAGATACGATAATATAGCGAAATTGGAGTAACAAATCAGACTGCATCGCAACGTCAAATTAGCAACACACAGGAGTCAGAGAAACATAGGACTAAGGATTCCAAAATTATAAGTGACAGATCGGAAGTATTTGGGCAACTTAAAAGTAAACCCGCATTTTAAATACAAAGTCTGGATACCTAAGGATTCAAATCACCCGTCATGAGGATTATTAAAGTTTCCCTGGCCAAGTGATTCGCAGAACACCCGTCATAATAGAACTACTAACATTTCCCAGACCAATTGATTCGCAGAACACCCTGCATAAGAGGATTACTATAATTTCCCAGACCATGTGATTCGAAGCATCTAATAAAGTACTGTGTCCATTCTAAACTGTGCGAGGAGATTGTGTTCCCAAAAGTTACTTTAGGGTAAGTGTAAAGATTTATTTTACAAATGTGAATTTGGCATGATTTTCTTGCTAAGTGGTTATATATGAGGCTGGCAACCTCAACAAATGAAACTAGTATATTCATAAACCACTACAGCAAGCGCTGGTGATCGCTTCTTGCTAGTCGTACAGAAAACCGGTAGCAGAGGTGACCTCACACTCCGACTGGAGCAGTGATAAATGATGATTACATCATGTGTGCATCAAGTGTATCATATCATTTTGTGAGATATATGTACCTTGCTAATTTTAATTCAGGCAAATCATTGCTCGCCCTGTCCAAGCACATAGTTTCTCAGTTTAATACCCAGAAGAATATTTGTGATTTATAATCATCTTCCCTGAGTTACGCTGTGTATACTAAAAAAAAAGAATATAATTATTCCGAGAGACTAACATTGATGGGTGGATGGCGAGACAATGCGCCTGTTAATTTGAAGCCAACACATGTAGTTAGCAGAGGCATTTGTTTTTATTTTGTCTAAAAGATCGTGGTATTAAGCTATTAGACCGTTTGAGAAACGAAGCCACCAGACTGCGAAGTGTCATCATCACACAAAAAATCGACAAAAACCAAGGCTGCAGGACTCGCTCATACAAGTTAAGTGCTAACTAACAAGCACCAAATCTCGATGACGAGAAATTTTATTTTCATCTAAATTTCACCATCATTCTATTTATTTTAACCTGTTAAAACTAATTGATTATTAAATGTGTTACATGTTATTTTAAAACATAATTATCTTAATTGATTCAGATATTATAGGTATGAAAGCAACGTATGAGCAAGACACTTCTAATATATATATATATATATATATATATATATATATATATATATATATATATATATATATATATATATATATATATATATATATATATATATATATATATATATATATATATATATATATATACACACTTTCCACGTTGTCCTCATCATTTTCATAGTTTTTGTTTTACTATGAATGCATCAGAACACAACAGTATTGTTAGGATATATTTTACCAGCCAATATAGCACTTATCAGATATGGCCTGGTATATTATAGGTGGAATGAAACGGTTGTATCATACGGTGTACAAATTATTGGATGTATTCATGTATTGTTATCAGAAAGAATGTTTTGCAAGTAGACACCTGTCTTGTCTCGCTATTGCTAAATTATACTGAGCCATGTTGTCATTCATCCTACATGCAGACACCTGAGACACGCTCATCTCATATACACTAGAAATAGGTAGGCTTTATGTCAGAAATTAGCCCCTATTTTTCCTTGTTACGGGTTTTATTCGTGTCATCCAACCTGAGGTCGTATGTTCGAGTCAATCCAGCTGCCTGGAACTTCACAGGAGCACAGTGATTGTACCGGAGCTACATCCTTAGTCCCCCTCAGTCTTGGGTGGGCTAAAGGAACGATCATCAACGGGTGTTGTGTGCAACAAATTAACAAGGACAGAACTGTTTCAAGAGATGAGTACACATTAGTACCATTTCCGTCGCCAATTGTGAGCATGTAACTGTCAATGACGAAAAAGTGATTTAGCGTAGTGAGAGACAAGATTTAACAGCACAGCTGATAAATTTTCTATAATTAATTAACAGCATAGCTGATATCTATAATTTTGTTCCTATAATAGGAAGACTTGTTGTAATATATATATATATATATATATATATATAAATCATATGTAAACTTACAAGTCCATTACATTCCATCTTCCAACATCCACCCTTCAGCACAAGAGTAGATAGTGTATATACGTAATAAATAAGGAAATTGTATTTGAACGACTTGTCAAGTTTATAATTGTTAAGTGAAATCTGTTTTCTTGTTTTAATATCACAGTTACTTACACAACGGGGTGGCATTTTATGACTGTCTCCTCTCTACTAATTTTTCGAGATCAGATCATTCACAGCCGTAACTAATTTGTGATACCAGTATTTCTCTTATACACTCGGACTTCACCATTTTCCTGCAGAAATTCTATTTCTGTATTGTCAGTACTATACTGATCTTAGATACAACAAAAACCTCACGCTACAATATATATATATATATATATATATATATATATATATATATATATATATATATATATATATATATATATATATATATATATATATATATATATATATATATATATATATATATGAGTGTGTGTGTATACATTTAGAGATATATTTACATCTATAGAGCTAATACTTATAAAAAAGGAATTTCGTTGGATTTACACCAGCTGGGGGCTTGAAAGGGCTATAACCATTACTTAACACTTCAGAAAAGGCGACGGACAGATATAAGTTAATAATTGCTCGGCCCTATGCAGCATTGTTCTTGACCTCTGAGTTATCTTGTGAACACTCCCTTCAGATAGAAGCGTCATTACCTTTCTATCTACATCTCTGCCAAGAGTAATCTTGTGCGAAGGTAGACACCTTTGACGACCCACTTTAGATACTCTTGAGTTTTGGCCACTGTTGGGCCACTACTGCAAAGCAGGGGAGGCAATCCGTGACACTTGTTGGTCTCCTGCCTTGTCTGTTTTTGCAACAACTTTTGTCCACGTGTTTGCAATGTGCACTGTTTTTTTTTCTCGTATCGTATGTTTTTCTTGTTTCTGTCTCCCGTGGGTCACTGTTGCTGACAAAGGGTAGTTCCCTAAACATCCTGTGTTTCGAATAACTTTCTAGTTGTAGAACGAACTCCATACCAATTTGTTTATTTATTTTTTACTTTACGTAATCAATGTATGACTTACTATGCAGCGAATGTGTAGCTTACTGTGCAGCCATTGTATGACTTACTACACAACCTATATACATCTCACTATTCAGCCAAACATGTAGCTTTAAACGCGTAGCCTTCCACATAACGAATATATATCTGCTAAGCGGCCAATGTTAAAGATGCTGCAACTAATAGGACATTTTAGTATAATAATAATAATAATAAAACCCACTCTTCCACGAACAGTAATAACGAATAAGAATAGAAGGTCGTGGAAAAAGTGTAACACTTAAAGTTTAAGAACATAGTTGACTTGCCTTGACTTTGATCCACTGCCAGTGAGTATCAGCTCTTGGTGACCTTACAAACATAGTTGACTTGACTTTGATCCACTGTCAATGAGCATCAGATCTTGGTGACCTTACAGACATAGTTGACTTGACTTTGATCCACTGTCAATGAGCGTGAGCTCTTGGTGACCTAAAAACTTAATTGACTTGTCTTGGATCCACTGCCACTGAGCGTCAGCTCGTGGTGCCCTAAAAATATAGTTAAATCATTAAGCATCGGTACATTTTATGGTAACGGTAAAGTTGCTCCCATAGCAGATACTTTAGTAGGGGAGTGAAGTGTTAGAGATTTCACCATACTAGTTCCAGATTTTTTATAAGGTGGGGGGGGGGGGGGGATGGGGTGTGAAAATTCCCTCTATCGCTGCTTTTGACTTCCGTAAGTCACGATAAAGTCATGCACCCATGTACAGCTGGGTAGACTGGGAGCGTAACGCTACAAGGTTTCGAACCCAGAACCCAGTCACTTTACCGTAGTTAGGCAAGCGCTCTAACCGATTAGCCAATCGTCCAATTGGCGTTGTTCTTTCCTCTCGCGGCAAAGATACCGTACGGGTTCCTGACTCTACTCTTACGTTAGTGAAGGCAAAGGTATGGATGAAAGGAACTGATCACTCGATGTCATAAAGCTGAGCCCTAGGTGAAGTCTCTCACACTACACCCCCCTACCACAGTATCTGATATGGAACTACCTCTACTTTTCATTTAATGTTCATTACACCTGTCACGTGTCTCTTCTTATTAAGGCATTTATTGATAATGAAATTATTTCTTGAGAAAGAATATATTCTACTACATATATAAATGGGAGCCGCGGTAGCGCAGTGGTAAGTGCACTGGCTTCCTGGCTCGGTGGTCCATGGTTCGATCCCCAGATGAGGTGGAACGTGTTAGACCGCAAATGGCTCTGGTGTCGACCCAACCTCGTGAATTGGGTACCAGAGCAACTTCTGGGAAGGTTAAGGCTGCCTGTGTGATGCTGACCACATCACCCCTAGTGTGCCGATGGTCAAGATAATATGGGCCTAACACCATATTCCCAACATGCCTCAGTGGACGTGTAACGGGATTATTTACCTTTACCTTTATATATATATATATGTATGTATGTGGCGAGAGGTTTTATTTTGGCTCTAAGATCAGTATAGTACTGACAATTACAGAAATAGAATTTCTGCAGAAAATGGTGAAGTCCCAGTGTCTGAGAGAACTACTGGTATCACAAATTAGTTACGGCTGTGAATGTTCTGATCTCGAAAAATTAGTAGAGAGGAGACCAACATAAAGCGCCACCTCCGCTGTGTAACTAACTGTGATATTAATAAAACAAGGAAACAGATTTTGCTTAACAATGATAAAATTGACAAGTCTTCAAATACAATTTCCTAAGTATTTATTTAGTATATACACTATCTACTCTTGTGCTGAAGGGTGAATGTTGAAAAATGGAAGGTAATGGATTTGTAAGTTTACATATGATTTACAAAAGTTTATTTTTATAAAAAAATATATAAATATTTTACAACAAGTTTTCCAATTATAGGAACAAAAAATTATATCAGCTGTGCTGTTATTTAATTATAGCACATGGATCAGCTGTGCTGTTAATTAAGGATATAACACTTCTCAGCTATGCTATTAATTTTGTCTCTTGCTATGTTAAGTCACTTTCTCATCACTGACAGTTTCTATGCTCACAATGCTGACAGAAATGGTACGAATGAGTACTCATCTCTTAAAACGTTCTGTTCTCCTTAGTTTGGTTCACACCACTCCTGCTGAGGCTCGTTACTTTAGCCCACCCAAGACTGAGGGGGACTAAAATGTAGCTTCTGTACAATCTCTATGCTCCTGCGAAGTTCCAGGCAGCGGGATTGACTCGAACATACGACCTCAGGTTTTTAGGACACAAATAAACCTGTAACAAAGCAAAAATAGGGGCTAATTTCTGTCCTCAAGCCCACCTATTTCTAGTGTGAGTGAAATGAGCGTGTCTCAGATGTATGCATGTAGGATGAATGACAACATGGCTCAGTATGATTTAGCAATAGCGAGACAAGACATGTGTCTACTTGCAAAGCATTCTTTCTGATAAACTAATACATGGATACATTCAATAATATAGATTCAATACATGAATACATTTAATACATGAATACATCCCATAATATAAATCAATACATGAATAAATCCAATAATATGTACACCTAGGTGTGATACAACAATGTCCTTCCCCCTATACTATACCACGTCCTCTCTGTCAAGTGCTATACTAGCTGGTAACATATATCCTAACAATATTGTTATGTTCTTATGATAGGAGTATATGAGACGAGGACTGTTTGGTGATATATCAGGTGGGAGTTATAGGAGACAATAGATTGGAGTTAGATGCGACAATAGATTGAGTCCTGACAAGGACTGTTTTGGTTATATTGCAGTTGGAGTTAGATGAGACAATAGATTGAGTCCTAACAAGGACTGTTTTGGTTATATTGTAGTTGGTCTTATCTGAGACAATAGATTGAGTCCTAACAAGGACTGTTATGGTTATTTTTGCAGTTTGGAATTATCAGAGACAATAGACTGAATATAGGAGACAATAGATTGAAGTATGAGTCCTATTAGTCTTCGTCTATTCAATCATATACATTCATAGGGAACCCAAAATATATTAAATATATACAGGTGTAGGTAGTATAATGACACACAACAAATACCAACATTATATGCCTGCTGAAGGCCTATTTTCCTAAAGGTTATCGTAAATTTATAATTACCCTCCAAGATTTAAAAAACGGCCAGTTTGACTCGACTAGTGAAGTAGGTTGCAGGTCGATGCCCTCAGGTAAACAATCAATCAAGGTGACAGCTTCTTCCTCTTCAGTCAGTATCTCTGGCGTCAAGTTCGGGATTGCGTGTTTAGCATAAAATTCCGCCCTATTATATAGGCAGGTAACTGCTCAAGAAAGGCTTTCGGTTGGTTCCTGGCGGAGCAAAATGATTGGTTTCCTCCGGTTTCGTCTTTTGCTCATACAGCCTAATTTTATTCAGTTTTTAGCCGCCATCTTGCGTGAACTGCGTGAACAGTATAATTTATTCTGTCTCAGAGACTGGTGAACGGTGCAAGTTGATTGGTTGAAGCAAATCTGTATCTCGACATAGTGATTAACAAAGTAGTGGGTTACACTTCGTTTCACGACATAGCCCCCCCCCCCCTTTCCTAGCTGTGACTTGTCATAGCTGACGTGTAAACCCCTGCTGTGGTTAATCCTTTTGCGTCTGTCCTTCCAGAGTACTAGGGTGTCGACTTAAAAAATCAGCTCCTACATTGTCTCTTCCCGGAATGTAATTCACGGTAAAGGAATAAGGCGCCAGAAGCAGACTCCACCTTAACAATCTCGAATTTAGCTTTTTAGATGCAGCCAAGAATGTTAAAGGTTAGTGATCGCTTTGGACAATGAAGTGTGTCCCATACAGATAAGGTGAAAATTTGTTGATGGACCAAATTAGAGCTAAACATTCCTTCTCTATGGTCGAGTAGTTCAACTCAGCTGCCTTCAGCTTCCTACTGGCGTAGGCGACTGGTAAAAGTTCCTCCGGCTGGGCTTTTGATTTCTGCAAGAGAGTTGCACCAATACCTATACTGCTAGCGTCCGTCCTTAATACAAATTCCTGTGTGATATCGGGTAGTGTAAGGATTGGTTTGCTGGTGAGTTTTGCTTTTAGCTCTGTGTAAGCTTTTTCACAATCAGCATTCCATTGGATTTTGTCAGGCTGTCCTTTCTTCGTTAAGTTGGTTAATGGTGCACACAGAGAGTTAAAGTGGGGTATGTACTTCTGATAGAACCCACATAAAGACACGAATGATCTCACATCTTTCTTCGTTTGAGGTCTGGGTGCCTTCTTTAACTTCTCTATATTCTTTGGGTCAGGAGACATATGACCTGTAGAAATAGTGTGACCTAAGAATTCCAACTCCTTACAACCGATATAGCACTTGGTTGGACGTGCAGTCAATCCAGTGGCTCTCAGTCTGTCAAACAACATGGAGAGCGCTACTATATGCTCTTCAAATGTGTTTGTAGCAACAAGAATGTCATCCATAAAGTTAGTGATATGGGGATTTTGTAGAGGTTCCAATAATTTCCTCATCATTCTTGAAAAGATACTGGGAGCATTTTTCAGCCAAACGGGTAGTACATTAAACTCGTAGTGTCCGTCCGATGTACTAAATGCCAGCATTTTCCTAACTTCTGGTTTCACTGGTATTTGGTAATATCCCTTGCTTAGATCTACCTTCGATAAATACCTAGCCTTACTCAGTGTAGAGAACAGCTGGTTGGTGTCAGGTAATGGGTCCACCTGAGATTCTGTGATCGCATTAAGCTTCCGGTAGTCAATACATAACCTGTGTTCACCACTCGGTTTTCTCAATAGCACCACACTTGAGCTATAGGGAAAGTCTGACTTCGAGATAATTTTCTCCTTCAACAGATAATCAACTTCCTCCCTTAGTGCTTGGGCTTTCGCATAGGGTATAGGGTATGTTCTCATGCATACTGGGGTAGGGTCGGTAACCTTCATGTCGTACTCTAACAGATTCGTACGACCTGGCTTATCTGTGAGCACATCAGCATGGGTTTCCAACACTTTCTGAACCCTCTTCTTCTGCTCGGGAGTTAAATGTTCACTAATATTTACTTGAACATAATCCTCTGTAGTTGTGAGTGGATACTCCATAGAATGAAATGGTTCACCGTGCATTTCTGTTGCAATGGCTAGCGTCATAATATGTGCAACTTCTGATGATTCCTTGTCATAGTATTTTTTAAGAAGATTGACATGATATACCTTCTCCTTCCCTTTCTTGTCAATCTTATAATTGGTCCTGGAAAGTTTCTCCAGTATGACATAGGGTCCCTGCCATCCAATATGCAATTTATTATTGCTGCTTGGCAACAGTAATAACACCTTTTCACCCACCTCCAGTTCCCTATCCTTTGCTTTTTTATTGTAGTACGCAGCATGCTTCCTCCTGGCCTGTCTTAAGTTATCATTGGCCAGTTTCCAACCGGCTTTCAATCGAGATGTCAACTCGTTGACGTACTGGTATGAGGAAGTCACTGTTTCCTCTGCCTTTTCATCAGTCCATGTCCGCAGCAATGCTTCCAGTGGACCTTTTATTGGTCTTCCAAACAACAAGGTAGCTGGAGCCAATCCAGTTGAATTGTAGGGTACTTCCCTATATGCAAATAGTGCAGCGGGTAAGTATGTATCCCAAGTATCAGGTTTTTCACTCGCCAGCTTTCTAAGGATTGAAATTAGCGTACCATTGAACCGCTCTACTTGACCGTTCCCTTGGGCATGGTAGGGACTACAATGATAGTGCCTGGCTTGAAATATCCTGAATACTTCTTGTGTTAGCTTTCCCTTAAACTGAGACCCATTGTCAGTCAATATCTGATGCGGGAAACCTAATCGGGTAAATATTGTCAACATTGCCTCTGCCACGTGCTTTGAATCTATAGCTGACATGGCCACTGCTTCTCCCCACATAGAGCAAGTATCAACCAAGTTAAGCAGAATCTGATCATTACAAACACAAAGTTCCCCCATAAGCGCATACATGCATACACTAGGTGTAAACCAACAAAGAATGAGAAGTCAGTGATCGACTATGCCATTGTTAGGAGGAGCTCATTCAAATATGTCCGGGATGCTAGAGTCTGGAGGGGGCCAGAGATTGGAAGTGATCACTACCTGCTTACAATCAAAAGAACAACTGCAAGAGTTGCTCAGCCTAGGAACTGCCCAGCATCACGTAAGAAACCAAGTAAACGAACGGAAGAAATGAGCACTAAGACCTACAAGCTGAGAGAGCCAGAAATTAAGACCAGATATCAGGGGCTTATTGCTGCAGCGGTGAGCAAAACAGAAGAACAACCTGATGACTTGGAAACCCTGTGGCTTAAATTCAAGGACATCATAAAGGCAGCTGCTGCAGAAGCATGTGGTGAAGTCCGACTTGGGAACAAGAGAAAGAGGACACCTTGGTGGACAGAGGAAGTCAAAGAGAAAATAAGAGAGAAGAAAATGGCATAAAAACATTACTTAGGAGCTAAAAACACAACAGGACAAATAGAGAAATATAGAGAATATGTGATACTCAGAACAGAAGCAAAGAACAAGGTGCTAGCAGCAAAACAGAAGCCCTGGGAAGAATTTGGAGAAAAGCTAGAAAAAGATGCGCAAGAAAACCAGAAATTGTTCTACAAGACCCTAAAGAACATGAGGAAGGAAAAACAATGCCCTCTCAAATTTATAAAGGACAAGCAAGGCAAATTGCTTACTGCCCCGAAGGAAGTAATGGAAAGAATATTTCTCAGAACTCCTTGATGGTGAGCAAGGTCAAGCATCAGAAATGATAACCACTAGCACAGAAGAGGAAACAAATGGTGATGAAGATGACATAAAGATGGAAGAACTGAAGGCAGCACTGGAGAAAATAAAGATGGGCAAAGCAGCAGGGCATGATGGTATAACACCAGAAATGGTTAAGTACATGGGAGCACTAATAGTAGCAATCCGGACAATTTCCAGAAATGTAGAACGAAACTGCAGCAAGAATTAACGCAAATATTACAGCCACCTTGTAAAACCCCTCTTCGCTTGACACGCCGTTCCATGCATATACGCACGCTGTGGGACACGCCAGACGGTATAAACACACAGACAGTTTTCAATTCTCGCCGAGTAGTGTATTTCTGACGTAACCCGAAAAAGTTAGGTATTTGAATATAAAAATGATAGAGAATGAGGGGGGAAGATGGCCGACTTATGAAAAAAGTTGTAATTGACGATTGACAGTGACAAAACTGAAAATCCAAACCATAATGAACCTGACCATAAAAATCATATATTAGGATAGCTTAGTGTCCCCTGAGCAATAATATGTATTAATATACATGGTAGCCCAATTATTAGCCAAGATATTGAAATAATACTATATGTCTACGAACGATAAGACGGACAGACTGTTGTTCTTGCTCGTTTATCCATAACGTTATTTGGGGACGCAAGTTTAAAAAAGAGGTAGTAGAGTGATTCAAATCCGATTGGTTAGTCTAGGAGTATAAGCAGGAAGTATTGGTTGGGGGAAAAGTTAAATATATTTTGAAGACTCACTCCTAGAAGTTTGGAGTTTTGTTTTTTTAAATTTAAATTGAAAAGCTAGACCCTCGCTGTGATTGGGCCAGTCTAGGGATATTAGCAAAAAGCTATCAAGGCTTGACGCCATTTGACAACAATTCTTAGTATGCAAGCTGCGTTGAGAACAGCAGACCAAGAGTGAATTAAAAAATATATATATAAACCTTGGCAGTCTGGACAAAGGGCAAAGCTGAACTTACATTTAATGCTAATGCCAGTCAACGTATGTTTGTGATATTTCATTGAATTGTGGTAAGAATGAATTTATTAATTTTATTATTATATAAAAAAATTGTTGTATGAGATACTGCTTAATTGGGAAGGTTACGACTAAGTACAGAGGTCCCCAGCAGACTTATGCAGGGTCTGTGGTGTTGCACACAAGCAGTAAAACTGACATGATTTGTATAACTTAAAATGATTTCCACAGTTACCAGTGGGAAGGCTAACCCACATTATTCTATGGGAGAGAATCATTGTTGCAGTGTCAGAGGCGATGTAGCCATTAGGGAAAAGAATAGGAGCACTGGTATGAGTTGTGATCTCAGATGAAAATGGTTGAAATGGGTTGGTCAGAAAGATCTGACCCTTTTCTTTTATTGATTTATGCCATGTATTGCTTGTGGAATGCTATTGCAGATGTGGTATTAAGAATCATAACCTTGTTTCAGGGTTTTTTGTTCTGGTACTACGTCAGTGCCAGAACCCTGGTGAATTTACGTTCGAGAGAGTGGAATTGAAATTTTTATGGGTACAAGCTGCCTACCACTACACCAGGGACTCTGTCCGATTGATCATTCAAGTGAACTAAAGGAGATTGTCAGCGTCATATCTACTGTCAGCATGAAGATAAGTGCCGTGTTTTGGCACTAACAAGTTCATCCACGTACTTTACTAAAGAGAACATAAAACATTTGTATATTAAAGAAACAAGAGAACATATAACCTATATATATTAAATAAACATTCCACAAGAGAAGACAAGAAAGAGAGGGGATGATGCCATCACCCCAACCCTGCCATTAGTTACCAGTGTTAAATTAGTATAGAAATACCAAAATATAATTAGAGTGTAATAGTTCTGTGTTTGGACAGAAGATCCATTGTGGTATTTAAATATATATAAATAAAACAATACCTCTTCATTTTATTATTGGTCCTGATTCAGAAAATTCTGATCAGGCAAATTAAAATTGTAATATATCCTGTTACACAAAATTTTAGCAACAGACTTCTATAAGATATATCTTAGAGTGTTAGTATGTTTGTGATTGTTGTATTGACCCAGTCCTATATATGTGTTAGAATTTAAGTGTGTTTGTATTGATTTGACTTACACTACTTTATACATTCATTACCCTAGACATTTAGACGTAGTCACATAAATAATAAGTAAAAATATAGCGCCAAGTGAGATCATAGGGTGGTAGCAGATAGGTGCCATGTAAATACTTAACCTTCTACTACTTGAGTGAAACGAAGGAACCTAATCGTCACACCTGAGTGAAAAGGCCCTTGAGTATAAGAGTGAGATCCATCTTTGTTTCATAGATCTGGAAAAGGCATTTGACAGGGTCCCCTGGAGCAAACTTTGGGACTGTTTGGCAAGGAAGAACATTCCAGCACCTCTGATTCATGCTATACAGAGCTTCTACAAGTCTTGCAGAAATTATGTGAGGACAGCAAACCATAAGTCAGAAGAGTTCAGGACCACCACTGGTGTAAGACAAGGTGATATCCTGTCACCTTATCTTTTCATACTCCTCATGGACGATGTTATCAAGTCATGTAAGGAGAAAACAAGAAAGTATTCAGTGGGGTACTGGAAGATGAGACAGGTATGTATTTTAGAGCTGGTATTTGCTGATGATGTTGCCCTGATTGCTAAATCAGAGGCACATCTCCAATCCAACCTGCATGTCTGGAAGGAAGAGCTGAAGAAGAGAGGGATGGTCATAAGCAGCTCTAAAACAAAATCTATGGTGATATCACGAGAAGAAAGAAGACATCAGATTAAGCTGGGAGAACAGGTCCTGGAGCAGGTCGACCACTTTAAATATCTCGGAGCTATTATAGATCGAAAGGGAGGCATCAAAGAAGAATTGGCCACTCGAAAAGCAGCAGCTGGGAGACTTTGTCAGGCCATAAATCGAGGATTCCTCAGCAAGAGAGAGGTTGGTAAGAAAACGAAGATGGCTGTATACGGCTCCACCTATGTCCCAGTCTTGACATATGGATGCGAGTCATGGGCAGTGACTACAACCCACAAAAGCCAGATCCAAACCTCAGAAATGAGGTATCTGAGGAAGGTGGTTGAAGTAACAAGAAGAGACATGGTCCGCAACCAGACGATACGTCTAGGCCTAAAATCCCACCCCCTGCAGACCCAAGTAGAACAGTCCCAACTAAGATGGTTTGGCCATGTCTGCAGAATGGGAGACGATCGGCTACCACGACAAGCATGGGAAACAAAGAGCCAGGGATCCAGACCCCCAGGACGACCCAGAGTACGCTGGGAGGACAACATTAGACAATCTGTGAGGACCGAGGACTAGAATGGAACCAGGCCAGGAGGAAGACAGCCGATAGGATAGTCTGGCGCTCTCTCTTCCAAACCTCTACACCTCACGGTAGAAGGGGAGCGACTAAGTAAGTAAGTAAAATCACTACATAGTAACATTCCGATAACAGCTACACACATTTACAGGACCTTATTATAATCAATATTGAACAGGCCAAAATAATTCTTACAACCTACACATGATATTAGATAATGATTTGAGAATATAACTAAATTAGGGTGGCATATAATCTGCACTCATGATGCATTTGAAAAAGTCTGCTATTGTATGTATATGGACTAAGCATGCTTGTTTGATCCTGTGGAAGATTGTTGGATGGGTTGGAAAAAAAATCGAAAAAATGTTGATTCGTCTTACGAGGACAAAAGACAAAGAAAATAGTCTACGTTACGGCCACAAGGCCTTCGTCAGGAAAGGAAAGAAAGTGAAGGCTAGATAGGACACATAAGAATTAAATAAATATAAAAATAAAACCTAGATACTTCCCTGAAGGCAAGGCATCGAAATCATATCACTAATCGACTTGAGCAGCAGAAAAAGCTAAACTTTTCTTAAATAAGTTGAACCTTGGCTTGGGCACGTGTAATTTGTTTAAGCGTTGGCTGTGTCTTCCGTGTATTTGAAAATGGGTCACAGATACGTTGGAGCATTCTGCGATAGGGTTATGTGAATGAATTTGGCTTTGTTAAAGAGGAAGCGCTCTCTTAAGATGTTTATATAGATGTACTAACTGTATTAGGTGTTTGTCAAAAACTAGGAGCACTGCACGTGTTTGTAAAGAATAGTCTTTTGTGTTGGTCATGGAGCAGCCATCCCAGATTTTGGAGTAATAGTCTAGATGTGTTTGTATTTGGGATATAAAGAACACTTTCCTTGCCTCCTCATCTAGGAAATGTTTGATCTTAGCTAACTGGTAAACGTTTTATGCTTTTTTTTTGGGGGGGGGGGGGGGGTCATGGCTAGTACATGCGAATTTCCAAGTTAAATGTTGACCAACTATGAGTCCCAGTGTTTTGTGTTCATTTACATTTTTAATTAGTGAGGTACCAATGTAGAGCTGAAATGTTGTTTTCTGTGAGTTTTGTAATTTTTGTCTAGTTGATATTATCATACATTTTGTTTTAATGATATTTATTTGCATGCGATTTTCGTTGCTCTACTTAATAAGATTGTCTGTATTACTTTGTAATACTATTTCTAGTGTATTGCAACTTGTATCACTAGTGCAAATGGTACAGTCATCGGCAAATAGGTCGCAGGATGAGTGATTGATGTGTAGTGGAAGGTCATTTATGTATGCGGAAAAAAGTAGGGTACCAAGAATATAACCCCGAGGAACACTGGTATCGATCATGGTGGGGCTTGACAAGAAATAATTGTAACACACTACTTGCTGTCTCTAACGGGAATGATGTAATTAATGCCACTGATTGAACAAGTAGGGAGGAGAGCACCCAGGCTGTGACAAAACTGGGCGTCCCCTATCGATCTTTTTTTCTCTCCGGCAGTATCGATACATTTGTGGTACTGATTTTTATTATGTGCTGTCAGTTATCGCACTTTTCTTTCTTTCTTTCTTTTTCTTCTTGTGTGGCAAATAGCTTGTATGTTCAAACATTTGTGACACTCTTTGCAGATAATGTTTATCCCAGCTTGCGGTGAGCAACTGAGATAAGATAGTCGCCGGCGTGTTTAGATTGAACCGCTGATAAGACGACCTGTTTGGTAACCCAGCTTGGCAGACACGGAGTTTTGCGTACTCATACGACAGATAACGAGATTACTGTCTGTGTGACACATGTGGGCAGACAAGTGTGACATAACCGCTTCCGGGCCGACTTGTTATGACAACATTACTTTCTAATAAAGTAATAAGTATTACAGCTTACCCATGTTGTCATGTGTGTCTACCGATCTGCCTGTAAGTTTGTACACAAGGGCATCGGACATCTTATTGCCATATATGGGAGACGTGACCTTTACAAAATATTTCCATGTCGGAAATATTTTGAAAGTACCACACCCGACCTGTTTGAATATGATTGGAGCTTTTATTTAACTCCATAACAAACGAAGGCGTGGGAAGATAGGAATAAATTCTGACCATTTCGCAGTTTTATTTCACTGTGAATTTCACGCTCGCCAAGACAACATCAGACCTCGCCAGAGTGAAGACCAGATTCATAATTCCTTTTTTTTAACCGGACCTTTTATTGGAGAACAAAATAAGACTTACAAAGCGCAGGGAATCTCTACATTTTAATAAGGAACACCGGGACGAGGAAACTGAAGAAACACACGGAGTCAGAGAGGGAATCTGTTATAAAATTAAAGACACCCCCCCCCCCCTTTCCGACGCGTGTATGAGACCGATTCGTTTATTTTATTCATCTGAGCAACAAGTCTCTAGCCAAGATTGGCGTAAGAAGTGCATTTTTCATTCTATGTTTCATTACTAACATGTGAACTAACACATATATATATATATATATATATATATATATATATATATATATATATATATATATATATATATATATATATATATATATATATATATATATTACCCTGTGAATTTTAATGTGTGAAACTCGCTATTGGATGTCAAAGTCATTTGAGGCTGGCAACCTCAGCGTATAGAATGATGATTCATGAACCACCACTGCACGGGATGGTGATTGCTTTATTGATAGTTTCGTAAAGAGAACTAAAAGCATAAAGTAGTTCCAGGTTCCCTATAGAGCAGGGAGGGAAAGATGAAAGAAATGATGTACAATATAAGTATAATACTTACATTTTCAAAGCAGTGTAAATGTCCATATAAACATATTCACTTCAAAATTAATGTACGTTTTCAAGCTTTAACCCAGTGTAAATGTCTATGTAAAAATATTCATTTTAAAGTAATGGATGTTTCAAACTTTTCAATCAGTGTAAAACATAAATGAAACATAAATGAATTTATATTCTGAACACTTTTCAAACAATGGAGACGTAAATGTAAAACATATTATATCTGTACGTTTAACCTTTTCATTTAAATGTAATGTATAGCTAAATTTATTCAGTTTAAATGTAAACAAAGTTTTATCCCGAGGGTTTAAATTAAATTCTCATCGAGTGTAAATTCTGACATGGGATGGTAGAATAGAAGAGGGGGGCACATAACTATGTGTCGGAAAACGCCATACTCACAAGAGCGTTTCGTTTCTATTTCTATTACCAGTTATTGGTGGTACCAGCAAAAGGGACCATTTCTGGGACAAGAAGAGACGAGTGGTTACGCTTTAAGACGGAAGACCAGCTGTGAAGACTTTCCTAGACTTTCCTGGGAAACGAGCTTCACCCTACGAACCTTGACCAGAGACGAGTGAACGCAGTGTACAGAAAACCAACTCATCAGGAGGAGGAGGATGAGAATCGCCACTGGCAGCTAAGGTGGTTAACGTATGCTGCCACTTGAACCTCTTATCAAAAACCATCACTCGAGTGATGAAAACTTTATTTTGTAATTAACTATTATTCCTTCATTTTAAACTGTTAAACTTAAAGTGATTATTAAATTTTGTTATTTGTAATTATACCAATTTAACTTCGATTCAATCATTTTAAATGTACTACATGTAGTCTCAGTCAAAGTTACTAAACAAAGCTATATTATAATAATAATTCCACATTAACTCAGGGGTGGGGGCTTAACGAGCTAGAATAAACCATTGCTTAAATTCTTCACAAACGTTGTCTGAAGATTACATAATTAACGTGCTCAGCAACAGCCAGCATTGTTTTCGCTTGTCTGAATATCTTGTGAAGACTCCCATGTGATAGAAGCTTTACCACTCTTCTATCTACATTTCTGCCAAGAGTAATCTTGTGTAAAGATAGACTCCATTGAAGGCTATAATAGATACTCTTGAGTTTTGGCCACTGTTGGACCACTACTGCAAAGCAGGGGAGGCAATACCACCCAGGCCACCGAAATATCAGCTCATTAGAAGTGAATAAGTGGTAATCTTCAGGCACCGGACAGGTCACGTGTTTAGAAAGAAAAGGCTAGGCAATTATTAATGGCTGGGGACAGTTTCAGCTGTCTTTTGTGCATGTCTTCGTCACAATCACTTCAACACACGGACCATTAAGCCGTGCACTGATAAGTGGTACAATAATAACTGAATATCGTAACAAACTTTATTATATTTTAATATCAACGGGACGGCTTCACTAACGATTTGGCGGCTCTGTCTGCCGCAGTGACTTACTTGTTTAACTTACTTACTTACTTACTTAGTCGTTCCTCTTCTACCGTGAGGTGTAGAGGTTTGGAAGAGAGAGCGCCAGACCATTCTATCAGCTGTCTTCTTCCTGGCCTGGTTCCATTCTAGTCCTCGGTCCTTCAAAGATTGTCTAATGTTGTCCTCCCAGCGGACTCTGGATCGTCCTGGAGGTCTGGATCCCTGGCTCTTTGTTTCCCATGCTTGTCGTGGTAGCCAATCTTCTCCCATTCTGCAGACATGGCCAAACCATCTTAGTTGGGACTGTTCTATTTGGGTCTGCAGCGGATGGGATTTTAGGCCTTGACGGATCGTCTGGTTGCGGACCATGTCTCTTCTTGTTACTTCAACCACTTTCCTCAGATACCTCATTTCTGAGGTTTGGATCTGGCTTTTGTGGGTTGTAATAAGATCAATGTCGAAACGGGAGAATACAAATCTGGAGTGCCTTATGGCGGGTTGCTCACGTTAAACCTTCTTTGCTATATAAAGACATTTTCTACTCCTTCGTACACTTTTAGACTTCAACTGGAATATATTGAAAAACAACGTTGGTCAGCCTGAAGTTGTTGGTACCGGTATCTCTATAGAGTTAGTAGAGGATTGGTACTAGTGTGACTAATGTCTTCATATGTTGGGCACTATTGTAAGAGACGTTCAGCTGTTATTTTGTCGATGCCGTAGCTACACTCATTAGTAGTTCCTATCTTTAGGTTGTTGAATTTTTTAAAGAGTAACCGCGATGTAGGAAAACGTACGGCGCCAGAGTTGAGCAATAAAAATGTGGGCAGACTAGATGCACACTATTTGAGCAGAGAGGTAATCGTTACCAGGAGACACGGAGAATAAAATAAGATATAAAATGCTAGAGCGCTTGCACATAAACTTTGTCACGAGTTATCTAAGGCGATGGTTCGAGTACTGCCTGGCTGGTGTTCTTTAGGCATAAATAGTGTCACGAGTTATCTAACGCACTGTTTCTTAACTGGTGTTCGCGTACGGTCGATGGTTCGCTAACGGTGTCTAAAGGTCTGCACAGATCTGTCGTTCATTTTATTTCAATTTTTTTTTTTAAATTTAAAATATTGCACTGTATTTAGTTCCGACTAAAAGCATTGTGCGATATCGGATAAAATAATAATAATAATAATAAAACTGCAAATACATAACATATCACATGATCACATCTCAGCTCTCCGGGCATAACATATCACATGATCACATCTCAGCTCTCCGGGCATAACATATCACATGATCACATCTCAGCTCTCCGGGCATAACAGATCTTCAATCAGTTTGGGCCAAGCTTTGTTGTCTTGTGCCATCCACTAACGTTTTCTCCCATGTGTTTTTTTTTAAAATTCTTTCTAGTCCTGACTCTAGTTCTTTTCTCGATCTGTTTATTTTTTTTTTTTCATCATTAAAATCATATTCCTTAATGCCTTATATGGAGTAAAGAGACGCCATTACATCTGGGCCTTCTTCCAGGAAGGCTGAACCAAAGCATTCATGTGTTCTTGCAGCGGTGGGAATTTATTTGACATGGCGAGGCTGCCAACATTAAAATATCATATTAACCGCCTCTTGCGGCATGCCTGAGGCGGCAGTCGTCCTATTATTTCTCATGTATTTATTTTTACACGGAGATTCAGAACAAGTATTTCTGTTGTTATTCGTGCTTTTATTTGTTGCCATTGTTGTTGGTATGTTCATCTACTAATTGTTGAACCACTTGATACTTACTGGATCCTATGACAGTACGTTCTACGTTTATTTCTTGATTTCTGAGATATCGCATACTAAACTGTTGTCTCAGACAATAACCAGGAAGTAACAGACATTCATAAATGGGTGCTTTCGTTAAATAGTAGGATTTAACAAATTAATGTGTAACTCCAGACCTAACGGTCTTTTATATTTGGACATGCGCCCTAATATAACCGACTAGGTTGAACGGGACGCGCCTTGCCAAAACGAGGCAAAACTTTATTTAAAAAAAAAAAGGATTGAAATGGTCCAAGGTCACCAATGTGGAATCCAGAAAAGTGCCAGTGGAACAAGAGATGGGAGGAAGACGCTGGTGATTGTTAGTGCGCTCTTTTGGGGAAACTTGACAATGTAGTTCTTATTCTGGAATCCCCATGGTAAGAGAAGAAGAGGAAGACAGACAAAGACCCGGATAAGAGAGCTAGGGACATAAATAATTGGGATAAAGGATCCCGTTACACGCCTATTGCGGCATATTGAGAATATGGTGTTAGGTTTTGATGCGTGATGCCATATGGTGATGAATGGTATCCGCATGTCTGGTTTTGTGTAGTGTGTAGATGATGTACAGTCAAACAATGTTCATACACAATAACAGGGCAATCCACATAGGACGTCAGTAAACTCACGACATGTAAAGTCAATGATTCTTGTAACAGCCGTTGACGTTTTTCTTCATTATTTATTGTGGACGCCACAGTGACAAAATGGTTACGCGAATATGTAGACACATCAAACAGTCATTATCACAGCAACATTCAATACAGCAATAGACGGTAGACAGCATTACAATGATGAGTCAGATGCATGTTATATTTCATAGTGCTGTAAATGTAGTCAGGTGAAAAACTCCATCCTTTTCCATAACAGCCAGGAGATAACCAGATGTATGAGATCAGTTCACTCTCCTTAGTCTGACTTCAGCAAGACAGACACGTCTGCCGAAGTATAAATAATGTCCTCAAAAAATATCCTCTAGATAACAAAGGTTTTTCAAACCTAGTTCAGGTAACCAAGTAGCAAGTAATAGTCCTTGGGACCTGCATCAACCGATGCAGCACAATACAGCGACATGTGAGCTAGGAAAACATCTCGTGACGACGACTTTCGAAGACAGGCTATGAACCAGAAATCGTTCACGACCAAAAATCGATAGAGTTAATGAAAAAGTCAATTTACCTTGCTTTCATGAAATACACAGAAATATCACGCCTCCCGGCATGTGGGAAACACTAGAGGTATTATCTCGAATAAACGAAATATCCATTAAGAGGACTACACATCCCTGACAGAACAAAAAATAGCGGAGATCCCCTCTTCAACGAGGCATCTCTTTCGCCATTCCAAATCGCTCACTCCACTAGTGGTGGGCGGAAACCGATCGACCAAAAGCAAGACAAGTCATGCGCAGTCCAGCGCAAAAAATGACCACAGCTCAAAAACTCAACTGCATTCGATACCAACGCGAGAAGACAAATGCTTACCGAGAAAAGTGACTATAAATTTCAAGCAGTTGTTGCCCTTGCGTTATAAAATAGATATTGTAAAAAAACGATGTTGCGAGAATTTATCACGCAACATATCACCACCTCCTCCCGATAAAAAAAAAATGTGGAACATATTTTTTTTTTAAAATATCAAAGAGCATGCGATAAGCGGCACAAAACGCACGAATTATGCGCTGATAATTAATTAAATTGCCTAACATGAGGCTAAATATAGAGTGTCTGGTGAGGATATACCTCAACAGAAAAAATAAATATGTCTCAAAAAATATTCACATCGGGGAGGTGTCACCAACACACATCACGTTAGCATGTAAACACAATATACGTATGCAAGTTACTATAATCATCATTAAACAGCATACTCTAATATTGTCTTTAAAAATGGATGTACAAATCTGATAGGAAAATTTAAATAGTACATTCTTTGACATGTAATGACATAAGTACATAGTAAAGTTAAACTACATGACGATCCAGGACATATGCTCTGGTATTCCGAGGGTAAGTACACAATCTAGAACTCGTCATGCTTGATACTAGTAAGGTAAGTCCTCAGCTCAACAATGACATTCTGAGAAAGTACAAGCAATATAATGCTAATTAATAACTAATATGCTTCATAAGGTACAATACATTATTAATAATTGTGGCTGTTTAGTAAACTAACGGCCCTTATATTAACTACTCAGTCCTCCTCTATCATCTTAAAAACGAACAGAAGAAGATGACAACAAAGCACGATAGTGTGTACATATAAAGTGAGTACAGATGTGCTAATCTATTGTAGTAATATAGGTGTGTTATGACTCTGTAATATATAGAAATATAGGACAGAAGTATTAGTTAGAGTCATGTGGGCATCTAGACAAAAATGTCAGCCATCACATTATCCGCACCACGGATAGCTCGTACCGTGAAGTGAAAAGGTTGAAGAGCTATAGCATATCGAGTGGATCTCGAACTCTTCAAATTCTTAGTCTGAATAGCTGTAAGAGCTTTCTGATCAGTCTCTAGAATGAAATGTGCGCCCAGGAGGAATCTTTGTAGTTTTAGAATTGACCAAACCATCGCTAACAACTCACGGTCTAAAACCGAGTAGTTCCTCTCTGCCGCATTTAGTTTTCTAGAAATGTACATAACAGGATGCAGAGTATTTGCATATTCTTGCATCAGTGCTGCTCCAATCCCAGTGGATGAAGCATCACTCCGAAGAACAAAAGTCCTATCAAGAGTAGGTAATCTTAAGATGGGAGGAGAAGAAAATATATTCTTGATTTGGTCTAATGAAGATTGGCATTCTTCAGACCAACGGACCAGATTAGGCGAACCTTTCTTCAACAATGTTGAGAGAGGTGCCATGATCGAAGATAAATTTGGAATAAATCTCCCATAAAATTGAATTAAACCTAAGAGACTCCTAACTTGTTTCTTCGTTTTAGGAACAGAGATGTTCAGTATTTTGGAAGTATTGTGGTCTTCTGTCTTCAAGAGACCATGACCAACACGATGACCCAGGAAAGAGATTTCACCAAAACCAACAAAAGCTTTAGAAGGTTTTGCTGTCAAATTATTCTCACGTAGAGTGGACAGTAAGTCATATAACCCTAAATAGTGATCTTCCCAGGTATCACTGAAGAGACAGATGTCATCTAAGTATGCGATGACATCCGAACGATGTGACAGAATTCGACGCATCATGCGAACGAAAGTTGCAGGGGCGTTCATGAGACCAAAAGGCATAACATTCCATTGAAATAGACCCCTAGGTGTAGAAAAAGCAGTAAGAGGTTTGGCATGCTCTGCTAAAGGCACTTGCCAATAACCTTTAGACAAGTCAAGTTTAGTGAAGAATCTAGAATTAGAAAGTCTAATCAGTAGATCTTCTAACAAAGGCATCGGTTCAGCATCGAACTTTGTGACCTGATTCAATTTGCGATAATCAACACAAATTCGTATGTTCTTATCCTTCTTCCGGACAATAACCATGGAAGAAGAATATGGTGAAGTCGATGGTTCAATTATATTTAATTGAATCATTTCATCCAATTCCTTTTCCACCTGCGACTGAAAGTGTATAGGAATAGGATACGGCCTAACCCTAATTGGATTATTGTCGGTAAGAATTATGTCATGTTCTATGACATCTGTGTGTCCAGGAATGTCAGTGAGAACATCCTGAAATGTTTGTAACATCGACAAGTCTCGTCGATGTTCGTCACCAGAAAGATTAGGAGAAACAGAAACGTTTTTCCAAGATTCCGTGGAATGTAATGGAACCACTGGAAGGGGAAGGTTGACATCAGAGAAGGTAGCTTCCTCATCCTGTATGACAGACAGGGATGAATAATGACCGTGAGGTGCAGGAGCATCATCCGTTGCCTGGAAAATAGGCAGCAAATAGTCCGGACGTTCGTGAAATTCCGAAAGCATGTTTATGTGGAAAGTTTTATGCTTTCCATCGATATCGACCACATAGTCAACATCGGAAATCCGAGAGACTATTGCATACGGACCTTTCCATGCAATAAGAAGTCTATTTTCCCTACTGGGGAGTAGGACGAATGCTTTGTCACCTGGACAAAGTTGTCGTAGACATCTATTCTTGTTAGCAAACTGTCTTGCCTTCTCTTTAGCAATTTCTGATGAAGCAGTTGCTAGCTTACATGCCTCAATGATCTTTTGTCTAAGAGCAATGACATACTCATATGAGGATTGAGTTTCATCGCTAATATCATCGGCTGTGATGAGATCATGTAATAAAGACATAGGGCCACGCGGACGCGCGCCAAAGACAAGTTCGAAGGGAGAAAATCCTGTGTGTTCATTAGGGACTTCTCTATAGGCAAAGAGAGCCGCGGGTAAAACCCTGTCCCAATCTTGAGGATGATCTTCAGTTATCTTACCAAGCAAAGTCTTGAGCGTTCTATTCAGACGCTCAACTAACCCATTAGACATAGGATGGTAGATACTACTGAGAGATCGTTCAATATGTAAGGTAGACATTACCTGTGACATAGTGTCAGATATGAGTTGAGTGCCATGGTCTGACAATATTTCTCTGGGGAACCCCAAGCGAGAAAATATCAACCAAAGAGCATCTGCGATATCTGTAGTAGATATGCTCTTAAGAGGAATAGCCTCTGGCCAACGTGTGCACATATCGACACATGTAAGGATAAACTGATGTCCTCTGGCCGACTTGACCTTAAAAGGGCCAATAATATCTATGGCCATTTTCTGGAACGGCCGAATAGGAATGTCAGCAGCCTGGATAGGCGCAGCATGTCGTGGTCCTCTAGATTTGACCTCCTGACATACCTTGCATGATCGGCAGTAAATACGAATGTCCTTATTGACAAAAGGCCAAAAGAAAGCCGCAAGGACTCTCGACTTCGTACGGGAAAAACCCATATGTCCAGCACATTGCGAGTCATGAGCATGTTGTAATATTTGCACTCTCATGCTCTTGGGAACAAGAATTTGCGAATGTGCCGACGTAGTCGAATCTTGTACCATACGTACAAGTACGCCGTTTCTCATTGCAATCCAAGATTTTCTATTTGTATCCTGATTCGGATCACCTTTCTTCGCAAGAACGAAGAATTTTTTTAAAGAAGGATCTTCTTCTTGCAATTTTATGAAAGAGTCACGAGTGATTACTAAGTGACTATCTTGGCTATCAACTTCATTATCACTATTCAGTGAAGTTTCGGGTGTTTGTAGAGCTTGTGCTCTTGTAACTACTGCATTTGTAGCTTGCATGTTATTATCTTCCCAAGCAGCAATCTGCTGTGGGGTACACTCCCTAACTCCGTGAATACGACCAATAATAAGGTCCGCAATAGGATTAGGTAAGAGACAAGCATGCACATCTCCAGTAAAGAAAGGAGTGGCAATGCGAATTACAGCAGTAGGATATTTTTCTAGAGTGCCGCCAAATGTGACACATTTAATAACCCTTCCTGTAGCACAAGATGGATCTACAAGCGATTGTCTAACACCAATAGTGGTGCATCCGGAATCGAAAAGTAGTGAGACCGGAGTATCATTAACAAGACCCTTATGTAGAATTAAAGAACCCCTCCCGTCATGCGCAACAGCAGCAGGAAGAGCGGGAAGTGGGTGACCACAACTCAAAGTAGTTATGGTACCCGGTTCGAATAAAGTACTGCATTGGGGGCATTTGTTTGCTCTCTCAAAGTCAAAAGCAGAACCAGTGACAGCGTCAAAGTTTTTATTATCAACAACATGATTACAGGCTCCCTCAGTTTCCTGTTGTACAGCATTAGCCTGCTGATATCTCTTTTTTTTTTGTGTTGAGATCTACCCCGACTATTATTACCTCTGAAGTTATCAGAGTTATTATTATCTCTGCAGTTATTATTGTCTCTATTGTAATTGTTATCCTGGTTCGAATTCCAGTTTCCACGATTACTATCATGTTCACATTGATGCGAACATCTATTTGTTTGGTTCTGAGGTCTTCGGCAGGAATAACCTCTATTACCATATCCTCTTTTGAAATGCTTATAATTATTAGGATGATAGTAACGACCACTATCAGGTTGTCTCCAATTCTTCGAAGAAGAATCACCATGAAATTGGTTTCCATGATTTTGACAGAAATTACCGCTGCTCTTTCTATCAAAATTTTGTTGGAATCTACGAGCAAAGTTTTGACCATACGGAGCTGCCGAAGCAACTGGTAAACCTTCTTTCACCTTAGAGTTACCCATGGTTATGTGTGGGTGTGCAGTTACGTATTGGCAACAGAAATCTTCCATTTCTTTTATTGTTTTAGGTTTACGTTCATGAAGGAAAGCAAGGAAAGACTCATTGACAGACGACATGACTTTGTCTCTAAGTATTAAGTCCATAAGTCCTTCATAAGTTTTTTCCGTCTTAGATAGTTCAACCCATCGTGAGAAAGTAATGCGTATTCTTGCAATAAACTCGGAGAATTCAACTCCATTTTCAGGTAACATGTTTTTAAATTGTAGACGATAGCCGTCTTCGTTAAGCTGATATTTCTTTAACAGAGCGGCCCTGACAACCTCATAATTGTTCTTGTCAGGTTCATCCACCATATTTAATATACTTAGAGCTTTACCTGTCAGTATCCCTGATAACTGATAAACATATTTTGCTTTGTCTATGTTATGAGCTGTACATGCTTGTTCAAATCTGTCCAGATAGAACATTATGTCATCACTGGAAGGACTAAATGTTGGTAACTTAATCTTAAAAGTATCATTATTAGCCTTACCAGAAGATGAACCCTTGTTTGAATCATTACCATTACTCATGTTCATCAATTTCAATTTTTCCAACTCTAAAGCTAAGACCTTTTCTTCATGTTCCATTTTTGCTTTCTCTTTCCTCTCATCAGATTCTCTCTGTAATCTTCTCTCCTCAGCCTGAGCCTCTATTTGAAGTCTTTCAGCTTCTTTTTCAAGTCTTTTATTTTCAGCCTCTTTTTCAAGTCTTTTATTTTCAGTCTCTTTTTCAAGTCTTTTATTCTCAGCCTCTTTTTCAAGTCTTTTATTTTCAGCCTCTAGCTGGAGTTTTCTTTCCTCAGCTTCTGATTCCCTTTTTTTTGTTTTTCCATTTCCATTTGGAATCTTTTTTCATCCACCTGCATCTGCAGTTTCTTTTGTTCAGCTTCCATATGCAGTTTCTTTTGTTCAGCTTCCATTGCTTTATCATATCGAGCAGTTGCAAATTCTTCTAACTTATCACCAGTCTTCCCAAGCAATTTACCCTGCTCAATAAAGTGCTCAAATGTAGACATGTTGTCTAACATATGCGTCCAAAACCTGAAATAATTAACTAATTTATTTCAAACCTAAGTGTAACAAGTCTTAATTAAGCACTTGTATATTCACATCACCTTATATTATCCCAGTCTCTGTGGGAAACAAGTCTCCAATCAAAGAACTTGTATATGAAATATCACCAATCAATTCTTGATCATAAGTGCACTTCTCATTCAATAGTGCACAACACTATTCATCATTCATTTATCATCAGTGTAGTAGTAACAGTGCATTAGCATAGCCCATTAACTAATTACTATAACTGTAAACAATGACTATGTAAACACATGCAGAATGTAAACATTGAAAATGTAAACAATGCAAACAATGTAAACAATAACAATGTAAACAATAACAAAGATCAGCAACAATACAAAAACGTTCGCAGAAATCAACTAAAAATAAAGCAGAAATTAATGAAATATCACAAAAAATGTGACGATATCTGCGCTATAATTAAACAAAATACATGACACCACAGTGTATAAACAAAAATGTTGTATGAAACTAAATTATAGACAAGAGTAGGCTAACAAATACAAACAAATCAAAACAAAACTAAAGAATGCGAAATAATAACGAAAACAATATTAAAACATGTCATCACAGCTAACATAAATAGCAACAGAAGTCGCTTAGCAAATTCCAGTATCGGAATTTGCAAACCCTACAGAAAACGCTCACAATAGACGACCTCTATGACGTGGCATAATCTAACGGAGACACCACCCAACCGAGAACCCGCTGAAATATAAACATATAAATATACAAATAACATATAGACATATAACATATAGAATGAGATGATACACAGAAGACTCAGCAGAAGTATAAGGGCACAGTTTACATACAAACAGGCCACTTAACTTATAGGCTTCCAATCGTCGAACAGCAGAAAAAACGGATGTCAATCAACGTCCTAAAGAGCGAAGCTCCAACGATGATGGCACATCTGAACTGCTTCCACTGCTAACACGATGGTACTTGAGCTTCTGAAATACTGTGTGTTGAGTTGTTTCGGCACTTGACCTTCTAATCCAAAAGTAAGTTGATGGAAATCGGTACTTGGCCTTCTTCAGAAAACAACCCGTTTCAACCGGCACTTGACCTTCACAAAAAACGACAGCACTGGAACCTTGACAGCAGCAACTTGCTTGACTTGCGTAAAAGATAACAGCAGTCCGAGTTATCCGGCAACATGTAACAACGCCGGGTACTGTCAAATTCTTGTTTCCGTCAAAAAATTGAAATTTTGACTTTTACCGGGCAACGCCGAGTACTTTGAAAATTTTGAAGATGTTGACTGTCTTGAAGAATGTTAATTTCTTGAAGGATGCTGATGAATTCTTGTTGAAAATGAAGTGGGTAAGGGACCCCGTGTTTTCTGGTACCAGAATCAAACCAGCTTATGGCCACCAAATGATGCGTGATGCCATATGATGATGGATGGTATCCGCATGTCTGGTTTTGTGTAGTGTGCAGATGTGTTCAGTCAAAACAATGTTCATACAAAAATAACAGGGCAATCCACATAGGACGTCAGTAAACTCACGACGTATAAAGTCAATGATTCTTGAAACAGCCGTTGACGTTTTTCTTCATTATTTATTGTGGACGCCACAGTGACAAAATGGTTACGCGAATATGTAGACACATCAAACAGTCATTATCACAGCAACATTCAATACAGCAATAGACGGTAGACAGCATTACAATGATGAGTCAGATGCATGTTATATTTCATAGTGCTGTAAATGTAGTCAGGTGAAAAACTCCATCCTTTTCTATAACAGCCAGGAGATAACCAGATGTATGAGATCAGTTCACTCTCCTTAGTCTGACTTCAGCAAGACAGACACGTCTGCCGAAGTATAAATAATGTCCTCAAAAATATCCTCTAGATAACAAAGGTTTTTCAAACCTAGTTCAGGTAACCAAGTAGCAAGTAATAGTCCTTGGGACCTGCATCAACCGATGCAGCACAATACAGCGACATGTGAGCTAGGAAAACATCTCGTGACGACGACTTTCGAAGACAGGCTATGAACCAGAAATCGTTCACGACCAAAAATCGATAGAGTTAATGAAAAAGTCAATTTACCTTGCTTTCATGAAATACACAGAAATATCACGCCTCCCGGCATGTGCAAATACACTAGAGGTATTATCTCGAATAAACGAAATATCCATTAAGAGGACTACACATCCCTGACAGAACAAAAAAAATAGCGGAGATCCCCTCTTCAACGAGGCATCTCTTTCGCCATTCCAAATCGCTCACTCCACTAGTGGTGGGCGGAA
The DNA here is from genome assembly GCA_024509875.1 of Oreohelix idahoensis. Taxonomy (NCBI): domain Eukaryota; kingdom Metazoa; phylum Mollusca; class Gastropoda; order Stylommatophora; family Oreohelicidae; genus Oreohelix; species Oreohelix idahoensis. The sequence goes on from JAMPIV010004563.1 coordinate 269,649, forward strand.
ACCGATCGACCAAAAGCAAGACAAGTCATGCGCAGTCCAGCGCAAAAAATGACCACAGCTCAAAAACTCAACTGCATTCGATACCAACGCGAGAATTCGTTGTTGTAAATCTTCCGATTTTCAGCTTCAATATGGCTAACATTATCTCCAGAGTTTTAAACGAAATTTTTAATGTTTATGTCAACATTTTTATTTACCTATAGTAGAAGTGATAAATGATAATGCACTTTCTAAAGATGTTTGTTTGTTTGTTTTTTGTTTTTTTGTTTTTTGTCAAATACAAGTCGTCGGCGGGCACGAAAGAAATTATCTTCCAGGGAAACTTTTTGAAAAATGTTGTTTGACTTCACGAACTATTCCGGATGATACAGGTGAACTTGACCAGTTTTTTTTTTCTTTAATTAAGCTTCGATCTCAAATAACCAGGTCTATCTCTCTTATATAGCTGGTATTCCATCTCAGGGTTCTCTCATCACCAGACAGTTTCTCCCTCAACAAGGTAGGAGAAGGTCACACTGTCACCCTGCTCCTATCACGGAGCCGACAGTTTTGAAGTATTTGTTCTACTGTTTGTTTGTCCTCCCCACATGAACACATATCTATCTGTCTGATTGTCAGTTTTGTTGAGCAGATGGTACTTGAGTCTGCAATGGCCAGTTCTCAGTCTGAAAATTATCACTTGATCTCTTCTTGGTAATGTATAGGATGGTTCTGTCATCTCTTCTTGGTAATGTATAGTCTGGTTCTGTCGTCTCTTCTTGGTAATGTATAGTCTGGTTCTGTCATCTCTTCTTGGTAATTGTCGTATTTTGAATCTGTCTAAGAACACAGTCATATTTACCGCGCTCACTGTAGGATAAATGGACCGATAGAATAGCCAATCAGGACGCTCCTTTTCTAGTATGTATAAAGAAACCTTGTTATGTTTGACAGAAAGGGCCTATTCTGTGTATTTGATAGGAAGGAGTTATTTTATTTCTTAAAGAATAACGATATATACAGGGAAATACATAACTATTATAACATCTGGGATATTACTTAATTAGTAGGTACAAAGACGGCCTCATAATAGTAATTTATTTAAAGAGAAAAATTGGTTTTAGTGATATTTCTACATCAGGGTAAGTCCCGATTTAGCTAATTAAAGACTGCATAGATTTAAATGCCAGGTAATAACTAAACAACAAAGATATAGAAAGATAGAGATAAATTAGCAGTTCAAATATCACTTTAGATAATTAAAAACGGCCCAGTAATAAGTTAGATATAAAATATTTAAACTTAGTCACATTATACGGGCCAGCTGAAAAACGTTTAGGTTTTGATTCTTAAACACACATTTGGACCATGCTTCCGATTGGGCGGACACGGCGCTATATATAGAACTGGGACTTAGGGGAGTCCGCCACAAAATTTAAATACCGAGCTGCATGAATCGAGCGCAAACTGTTACTGCAGGGTCTTTTGCCGCTGTGATCTCGAAGCAGACTTAAAATTCCCATTGAAAGTCTGTATTCAGCTTGTGTATTATTGCCTGATGGTAAGATATATATATATATATATATATATATATATATATATATATATATATATATATATATATATCTATATATATATATATATATATATATATATATATATATATATATATATATATATATATTGTTGATTATTTGCCTGTGTATACCCGCTTATGTGTTCGGTGATGTGTAGAAAGTGAAACTACAGGACTAGTGTGTTGTCGCATTGAGGGCATACCTGTGTGATTTTGAAACGAAAGCCAGCGTTAGAAAATGTGTATAATATTTGTAAGTAGATGTTGCGCACATATGCTTTTGTGTGGTAGTATGTGACTCACAGATTACTGTTTGTAGGCATACAAATGTAAAGTAATAACTATTTGTCTGATGAAAAGTATTTATTTGAGAATCAATGATTCTTAGAGTAAGGGACAGAACCCTGATTGGTCGATGTTGTATTCGGTTATATGGGTTATCTTTTCTTGTGTCTCAATCTGGCGTATGAATACTAGATTTACGTCATTTTTCGTCTGGTATGGCCAGAAACAGATTGGTCTTGCTTAAAATGCTTATGGCCCGAATTTATATTTATTCCTTGACTATTTAAGGTGATTCGGTCTTATATCTTTGTATCTTTGTATTTCTATGTCGGTATATTTTTTGAGCTGAACTCTGGGGTCAAAGGCATTTCTGCGCATGCGTCGATTTTTGTGTGTGGACAGAGAAGGCTGTCATGTCGTCGCTACTATGGGCTGGTCGATTAGAAAGTTTGAAGATTGATCTCTGTGATTTATTCTAGGAAGGAGATTGTTTCTCTGTATGATTGTATTATCAGAGATTCTCCTAATGTCCATTATTAACGCCTAGGAATGGCGTGCGTTATTCGCTTGTATGTGTTTTCCTAAAGCCAGGTAAAACCAAAACTTTTTTGCTGAACTTTTTTGCTAAGCCTAGATGGGAGACGTATTATCGTACATCTAGGATTGTTGATTACAGATGAAGATGACGTGTTATCTAGCAGCACTAGATCACTTGATGTAACCAGCCTTATTGATAGCAGATATGTATAGAAGCCCAATGAGGACATTTACGTATGAATAACGAAGTAATTCTGCTTCATAATTTTTCATCCTGGGTGAGCGAAGCTCACGGAGGAGAGCCATTTTGGATTCCCGCCATAGTAAGCGGATCATTGTCGGAGAACAGAAAAGGTCTTATTATCTGATGATGGTACAGAGATCTACATATTATGAAAACCCAATACTGTGGTTTAACATTGTTGCTATAAACATTGGATGAATTTACGGCTTGAGAAACTTAGCCAGGAGAAGGTTCTGTCAGTGAACCATTGTTGATGATTATGTATCCACCTTAACTGACGCTATTAGTCAGTTGAAGCATGAGACGATAGACAACCAGAATATTGAGTGCTTGCCTGCTATCGTTCCATTATATTGACATGCCACATAAATGTACATCTGATATTGTTACCCATTTTTCAAGTATACGATGATTTTTTGCCAACCTGTTCAAATGACTGTAATCGTGATGTCGAAGTGTACGTCCATTATTAAATGTATGAAACGTCATCAGTGGTCTGCCCTTTATTGACTTCAAACTATGATTGAGTGAGTGACCTGTCAACTTAACAGAACTATACACCCATTCGCGTTATTACACTCTCACTCTATGTCAACACGGTCCCTTGTCAGCGCTCCAACACTTGACGTACAAGGTGACCTAACTACTTAACATTGTGTCGGAACGAGTTGACCATTCATCTACGTGTCCAGCATAACCTTATGAAAGCAGTATCATCAAACATCACTACAAAAGAACGCTTTATCAATGTGATGGCCTCAAAAAGGCCCTTATCAGTAGGGCAAAAATTACGACTGTAAGTTTGAATAGGGTATTTGAATGAGTATTTCATCCTGGAATTACACACTGTTCACGATCATAAGATAGGAGTACAGGAATTGTTAACATGATGTAATCAAGTTGTCACTTGCTACTGTGTACTTAACCAAATCATTATATGGAAGCCAATCATGGGCTAAGGAATCTATCATAGGATGTTTACAGGAAATAAATAATCACATGGAACTGGCTGTAAGAGAAATGAAGTTATATGTCCTGTGCAAACTGTTAGCACAATTTCTGAATAATGTTTATATGTGATGTTGTGTGTGTGTGTGTGTAGTGGTGCTGGAGCCTACATGGAATGCGGTTATCTTTCATTCCAGGTTCTGTCTCGATATTACAAAGTACGAACCATCCACTGAGAGGAAGGCTGTTGGTGTCTACAGCTCCTTATATATATATGGAGCCATACCACGATTCCCAGCCTGGAGTTGCAGTTTGTGTAAACCCGGCCTGATGGATGCAGATCATCATCACATAAGATAGGTGGAATCTAGTTCCACTGTACAGCACATCCCGTCAAAAACTACAAGTATAAAACCACACATAATAAAAATAAAAAAAAACATTTAATAATGATATATGAAGGACATTGGTTAAATAAAGTGAATTCTACAGTCCAGGGACAGTGATTATAGATTAGTAAAGAAAGTAATTGACATTATCTCGTTACCTTTACCCTATTATTCTTCATGGAAAAGTACATTCCATATTATTTATTTAATGTTGTAAATACCATTTGATTTCTTTTAGAATTCCTGACCGAAAAAATAACTCGGTAGAGGACAAATAAATTGTAAATAATTTCAGTCAGTCTTGCTTAATAATTTTTATTAAGTTAATGTTCTGTATTGAGATTTATTACATATATTTAATTCAATTTTCCCCTAGATAATTAGCCAGTAAAACAAAAGTATATTCATTAATCGATGTGGGATCTAGAAAGGTAGCAGACAGATCTTCAGTACCCCACACTATCATCATACTGGAAGGTTTACATAGCTTGACCCCACTATTGATGTCGATACACCCTTGCTCTTTTCAGAGAAGGGGGTATTTCTTATAATACCAGTCTCTTATCTGGCCCTATCCTGGTATCGTCTGATACACCTTTGTGTCCAGGAAAGTCTTTATTTTAATAACATCCAAACCTCTCGCGACAGCAATGTATAGTCTGGTTCTGTCATCTCTTTTTGGTAATGTATAGTCTGGTTCTGTCATATCTTCTTGGTAATGTATGGTCTGGTTCTGTATCTCTTCTTGGTAATGTATAGGATGGTTCTGTCATCTCTTCTTGGTAATGTATAGTCTGGTTCTGTCATCTCTTCTTGGTAATGTATAGTCTGGTTCTGTCATCTCTTCTTGGTAATGTATAGTCTGGTTCTGTCATCTCTTCTTGGTAATGTATAGGATGGTTCTATTATCTCTTCTTGGTAATGTATAGAATGGTTCTGTCATCTCTTCTTGGTAATGTATAGGATGGTTCTGCATTATTGAACTCAGGATGTTCCTTCAGCCATTTTTTCTCTATAGTTATTTCTGATTATTGCTATTATCTCTTGAAATGTAGCCACGTCTTTAATTAAACTAATGGCAATCAAGGGATTATAACTAGAGCCATCCAACTTATTTTATTAAATTATCTCCCTTTTTCGTTTCTTATAGAACATCAGGCCACTTTAACTTAGGGTGGCCAGACGTCTGGATTTGGCCGGATTTGACCGGCTTTTCGCGCCCAAACTGAGCGTCCGGTCGGATTTTTTTAAAATGTTGAAATATCCGGCTTTTATGTGATTGTCTAAATTACTCACATGAAAGACACCATTTTGAAAAATCTTTACTGGAATCCGATTTCTGAATACAGAAATTCTGTCAGAATTAAGAATTTTTATCTCCGCAAAATCGACGGATCGCTCAAATTGTCAACAACACTACCGTAAGTTGTCATGTTGTTCGATAGTTTATGATAGATTACTATCACATTTTAACCCAGGTTAAACGCTGTTTAGGTTTATTGGATTTGTTAGGGGAAAATATAACAGACAAAACGGCACAAATAAGAACTTGGGGCTGGATTTAGTCACTTATAACTTCGTTGTCTATTGCAAATTACAAATAATATTAACCTTAGTTCGTACTGCTTTTATATTTATTGCAATTTATTATAAAAAAATACACGAGTAGTTACTAGTATAGTAATGGATTTGTTAAAATTAAAACCTCGTCTGTTGCATTTTACAAATAATTTTAACTTTAACGTCGAATGTATCATTGATTAATGGCATTATATTTTATATTTATGTCACAGATACCCGCTCAAAATGCCAAAACGGAAGTGTGTGTTCACGGATGAATTGAAAAAAAAATGTCAGCGCTTTTCCAGTGGTCGACAAGAGTATGAAGCAGAGTGGAGCTTGATCATTTGTGTAACAGTTTTCATAAGATGTGAAGCTCCTTTATTCCAGCTGCATTGAATATTTAGACAAATGGACAAAGCCATTAGAAGATTTTGCAATTTTTTCCTGGATGACCTTGCAATGAAGTACCTGTGTGGAAAGATGTGGAAGCCTCATTGCAATATCTAAATGATAAAGGCATTCTCATTTATGACACAAAATGCTTCGACCAACTGAACAATTTAAAAAAAAAATGTGTGGAAAGTCGTATCAGTCACGAAGAATTCAGTCAGCTACTGGCTCATCAGAAATTGACTAAATATTTAGAACAATCGAGAAATGTTGAACTGCATTTCAGAATTTGTAAGACTTGCACAATTTATTTTTGCAATTCCTGGGCACAACGCCAATGTTGAGAGACTTTTTTCACTTATGCAGGGTCAATGGACAAAAGAAAGGAACATTTTGAGTGTAGAATCCATTATAGGCACTCTACTTATGCAGTACAATTTCAAGGAGCTTTCATTCTCTGATTTCTATGCATATTTAAAACGTAGCCCAACGTTGTTGAAGAAGATTTTATCATCAGAAAAATATAAGTAGGCACAAAATCAATGTGATTTTATTAGCTTATTGTTTGAATGTTAAAAAAAATATGTTTCAGCGTCTTGTAGTTATTGAACAAAAGTGTCTTACTTTTCGTCCTACTTTTTACAAATATTGTCCTCCCATGTCCTCCTTTTTATGACCAAAAAATGGCATTTGTCCTCCTTTTTGTGCTGAACAATATGGCCACCCTACTTTAACTGGCCTCATAGCAAAAGGCCGTTTCAAAGCATACGCTTAAGCAGCAGTGTTTTCTATAGCAATATGTTTTACAAGATGAGGTTGCCAATCCCAGGCACAACCTCACATTAGTCGCCTGTTACGGCACGCCTTATGGAGTTGTAGTCCAATTCTTTCTTTATTTTCTCAGATTATTTTAAAGTTAAGGGACAATACAGAAAAGCGAGTTGGCGATGAGATAACCGCACTCTAACAGAGTCGACTTACATCTTCTGTTTTTTTCACTTGATGTTAAAAGTAAATTCACAGTTAATATCTCCTTACCTGCTCCCTGTTTACTACACTACCCGTGGGTTTTCAAACGCTGGAAAAAGTGCTCTAAACTCCAGTCTATACCGTTCGTAATTGGATAAAAGCAGAGTAATGTCTCTTGGCTTTAATCACGTTGAAAGATCTAGAGCAGGGGTCCCTAAAGGTTTCCAAGTCGGGCACACTTTGTCTGAAGTTATTTTTTGTTCCCTCACACACTGAATCCTTATCTATGAAAACAATGTTTGTTTTTGTAAAAAAAAAAAACAAACACGCAACACCAAAAAGGGAAATATTTCATTGCAGAATAAAATTACGTATTAAGATTATAGGACTCAAAGAGAAATAACACTGACGTGACTTGAAGTGGTTTTTCCCCCTTTCAAATTCTTGGCCTAAACTGCCCTAAACGATAAACAGATTGACTAGTAGATCATATACGATGTTTGTGGGCCGAATTGTGGCCCTTGTTGTAACTTATAACAGGTTTTTCAGTGTCTTCATTCATTATTCAACTTCTCAAGGAGCATTGACCTTTAACAAACTTCTGCCAAGTTGTCCTGCTTCGTGTCATCAGCTCAAGGTCATTCCATATCTACTTCATCCCCTTATCTCTGTCTCCAAGTCTCTGTTACGTTCGTTCTTTGGTCTTTCTTCACCTCTCTTACCTGGCAGATTCCAGAACAAGGACTGACTCGTAATGGTATCAACAAATTGTTTGTCTTATCCACGTCCAGAGCGTTCGATTGACAAGAGTGGTTAGAGCGCTGATCTCTCGTGGCAAATGGTGCCGGGTTCGATTCACGGTATCATCTCGCTCCAGTCTACCCAACTGTAAATGGGTATCTGAATTTGCTATTGAGCTAAGGAAGGAAAAGGCAGCGAGGAAGGGAAGTCAGCCCACCTCTCGATGCTGGACCTAGTATAGTGAAGTCTCTAACACATCACTCAGTTGCGGCAGTATCTGCTATGGGACAAACTTTTTTCACATATTTTTTACATTTTGACGCATGCTGTCTCAACTGTTAATTTAATGCTCCGATGTAGTGTCTCTTGGCTTAAATCACAGGTATATTACGACATTTCGATATTAACGTCTGAAAGGTTCCAGGCACAGTGAAGTGCTGCAGCACATTTTTGGGAATCCCTGATCAAAGTTCATGAAAAGTGGATACTTTCACATATTGATTGATGACTGGGCTGAAAGTCCGAGTCCCAGGAAACACTTCACTAGAAATAATAAAACTTTTTTTTTACGTGGAAAAATAAAAATTTGCAGCGGTGTGGGTGATACATTACGAGGTGTTGGCAAGTTGCTTTACGAATTACTAGAGATCCATTTTCCCCATGTGTGTTTAGTCAAGCTTCTTAGAGAATTTCTTCTTCTCTCAACGTCTAGCTGTCGTCAGAGGCGTGCCTGAAGTATTTGGCACCGGGGGCAGATCATCCCTTCGGTATTCTCCCCCCCCCCCCCCCAATAAAGAAACACTTGCAAGAACATTTTTAACAGCAAGTACTTTAATAATAGTGTCCGATGGCAACCCCTTCTTGGCTGTCACCCGGGGCGGACCGCCCTCCTCGCACCCCGCTTAGTACTCCACTGGCTGTCGTCATGTAATAAAATATATGGATCGTGAGTGTTACGGCCACTATCATTAAGAAGAAAATATGATCAAATCCCCAATAGCAGTGTTTTGTTTAGACAGAAATGATCATCAACAATACCAGAAAAAGGCTCAGCTTTTATTCTGATCTCACAAACTCTTTAAGTTCCACTCTCACTCGACGACTGTACGTTTCACCTTTTTGATCTCATAAAAGAGACAGCGCACTTTCCAGGCATTCCTGAAGATTACATTACATTTTAAAGGGTGTTTCAGTCATGATATATCTCAATAGGGGACTATTTTTACCAGCAAGTAACCAGCCAAGATAATTGTGTTATGCTCCTCCTGCTGATCTTCGGACAACTGCATTAATTCATCTGTGGTCATTTCATTCTTCTCCACTTCATTTCAACTTCACTGACTCTTTGTAATCGTCATCAAACTGATCATGACTTATGGCCAATGGTCAATGCACAATGAAAATTGTGTGACAAAACGTGGCGGCCCCTAACGATCTTTGTTTCACTCCGGCAGTATTGGTACATTTTAGGTACTGATTTTTATTATGTGCTCTCAATTATCGCACTTTTCTTTCAGTCTTTCTTCGTTATTTTTCTGCTAATTAGCAGATATTTGAGTATTGTCGAATTGCTTGACACTCCCTGTAGTTGATAAAAATCACGTTGGCTTGAAGCTACCCAGATTTGCTAAGATAATTACTCGCAGTCGCAAGGGAGTGGCACCGCTTGGTTAAGATTAGCACAAGATCTCGCGTACGCGGCGGAAACTTATGACATAAGCGTTTCCTGTCCTACTTGTTATGACAAAAGTACTTTCTGATAAAGTAATGATGGTTACATTTTGAACACGCTGTTGTATGAGTTTACTGATCTGTCAGTAAGTTTGTACACAAGGGCATCGGACATCTTATTACCATATATGGGAGAGTTGACCTCTGCCTTACGTTCAAAATTATCCGATGTCGGAATTTTTTGAAATTACCCCATAACCCGCCTGTTTGAATATGATTGGAGTTTTTTGATAGCTCATAACAAACGAAGGCGTGGGAAGGCAGGGAATATAATCTGATCACTTTCTCAAGCTATTTCACTTGAGAAAACGCTCGCCAAGACACCAGACTGCTACAGTGAAGAATTCGAATTCAGAATTCCTTCTTAAAATACCGAACACCTTTTATTGGAGTATTCATCAGGACTTACAATATAGCTCAGGAAATCTGTAACATTTTAATTAAGGAAACCGGGACTGAGGAAACTGAACGACCACACACGAAGCCAGAGAGGGAACGTATTAAATTATCAACATCCCAGACGCGTGTAAGAGACCGATTCAAGTCTCTTTTATTCATCTGAGCAAAACATCTGTGGGTCAGGATTGGCTTATTGGTCGTACCAGCAGAAAGTACCATCTCTGGAACAAGAAAGGACCCGTGGCCTAGACTTTAAGACGAAGGACCCACGTGCTAGACTCTCCTTGACGTTTCTGGGAAACGAGCTACCCCCGACAACCTTGATCAGAGACGAACTTGAGCAGAGTGAAAAGAACCAACCCATAAGAAGGAGCAGAACCATCATTAGCAGCTAAGTTCAAATATATGCTGCCACTTGAACTTCTTGTAACATCTCACATTTCATAAAGACTGTGATGATACATTTTCTTGATCGATAACTATTTAAATTATTACCAACTGTTACAACCTAAAGTGATCATTAAATTTTGTTATTTGTAATGTTACAAATTTAACTTCGATTTAGTCATTTTAAAGTTACTGCATGTTTGTCTCGGTCAAACTACTACACACACTCTAAACAGAGCTATACTAGAATAATAGAATTCCACTGAGTAAATCAGAGGTGGGGGCTTAAACGAGCTGAATGTAATAAGTGCTTAAATCCTTCACAAAAGCGTCGGCAGAATTACATAGTTAATATACTCAGCCAAAGCAGTATTGTTCTCGCGTATGCTGAATGTCTTGTGAAGACTTCCTTTGTAATAAAAGTGTCATCACCCTTCTATCTACATCTCTGCCAAGAGTAATCTTGTGCGAAGGTAGATACCTTTGAAGCCCATATTAGATACACTTGAGTTTTGACCACTGTTGGACCACTACTGCAAAGCAGGGGAGGCAATACCGTCACAAATTTATCGACAGGCCTGCCTACTTTTAAAATGGTGTTCAGTTTAGCTTTCACAGTACATTGCGCGCCGTTTCCGTATTTTTCAGAAAAGGCACCGCAAAAAGGTTGCAATGCATGTTCATTCTTTTAACGGATGTTCAATTTCCCGTATTTTCCCGAAAAGCTTGTGTGATTGTGACGATATCGTTGTGCGATCTCACGTCCACTCCGTCAGTATCACTTTTTCTTCCTCTCACTCATCGCTATTATTTGGCCTTTTTTCCCCTTTCATTCATTATTTTACTCTCTATGCTGAATCTAGTAGGGGAAAGTCTCTAACACTCCACTCCCCTAAGGAAGTATTTGCTATGGGATTGTCTTTATCTTGTTTACCGCTCCTTACGCTTATTTACGTTCCGCCAGGTGAACTGGTGTATTATCGTAACAATACCCAGTCATTATCACCCATCAGCGAGCGAGATTCTTATCATGAACAGACGGTTTCGCCCGATCAACATCTGTAGACGCCAATACTGTCTGTCTAAGATAGCCGTCTGAGGTGGGCAGATTACACAGGTGGTAGATGCGTTTATCGTTTCATGGGACCAGCCCTGTGTGATTATCACGATAATCTGTCTGGAGAGACAATATTGGCGATAGGTAGCATCTGGACATCAAGTGAGTTCACAGATGGTGTTTATGAGTTGAGCACAAGATGCCGGCAGAAGTCTGACGCAACAATATGAAGAGGTCACGCGTGGATATTCAATTTAATATTTTGAAAAACGTGAGGATATTTTTTTGAATTTTAAACACCTATGACGTATAATGGAAAAAGAGCCTACAGTAATCGGACAGTCTTTGTAACCTCGTAGCGCTCTATGATTTGCTAGCTAAAACCATGCATTTATGGCCTGTCTTTACTCACACAAGCTTACTTTTTCGTTTCCGCCTCTTTTCTTAAACACGTGCAAACGCAGTGTTTACAAATTTTCGAACCTGCCCGTCAAAACAGGTAGCGAATCAGCGTTTGTTTACCTCGTTTTCCCACGCCAGTATCTGTCAGGCATACGATCTCACACAGAAAACACGTGAAACAGACGTAACGGCCTTTTGAAGTCTCCGGAAAGGGGAGTTAACGCTTTGATGTCGTATTCGCAGAAAATTCTTCGAGATTCCGTTAGACGTAAGAATTCTTCTGATGTCGGTTAGCAACGCCCGACAGAGCCGACCTGTCCGCTTTCATTTGGGAAACGCAGTCGCTGTTCCCCGTTACACATAGTAACGAGAAAGGTATCATCGATAGATCAGAGAAATTTAAGCATATATTAGCTGTGTTTTCTTAAAACTCGCTATCAGCGTCACTCAGATTTTTGGATAGTCTAAGCACGCAGTTCTAGAGCCATTTTGTTAAATGTGTTATTAGCAATTCGTGAGGATTTTTCATTCTGATTTCTGGTAATAGAAATTAGTGCTTACATGTTTAAAAGTGTTAGCTTTTACCAATTAAAAGACTTAGCTTTGCTATTTCATACCAGATGTTCAGTTATAGTGTTAATTTTCACCACACGCTTTCTCACACAAGAAGAGACGGTTTTAGCTGACTGGTTTATAAGCTAGGCGCGACTGATAGTGACAGAAAAGAATTCATGCTTTATTTCATTGTACGTATTTATTATAAGTGCCTATTATTTAATATCATACAACTAAACTATCAGACGCCGACCAAATTAATAGCTACTTAACAACCGGCGATAGTTTGTGATAATTGACATTCATTGTACGCTGATCGTTAACCGCGAGCAGGGGGAGAGTCGCATAACTCAATCCAACCTACACTCGCTAAGCGACGCGCGATAAGGTAGACTAAAGAAAACACCTGTGCCGTTTAACTTTAATCAGGACTGACGGAGTGGATAAGAGATCGTCTTGTCCCCGTCTGTGTGCATATATATAGCTACATAGAATAGTAGCATTGTTCCATAAATGTTTTCTTACATTCCTAGCAGACCTGATCAAGAGAGTCCAGCGGTCTTTTCTTTTGCTTGTTTTTTGGTCTGTGAAATTTTACTTTGTTAGTTACCTGTGCCTCAAATTGGGTTGAGCGGTACCGATCTTCATTATAAGCGTGTACTCGCCAAAGATACATGAGAACAGTTCTGACACTAAAAGTAATTTAACTGGACTTACCAAACCAGGCAATATTTTTCAATTTTGAACAGCCCACTGGGGTGTTCAAAAATAACATTTATTCCCGACTTCTGACAGTCGTATTCAAGCGAAGCATCCAGAAATTTACGCTGTTCAGAATCGGCGCTCTAACGTAGAGTCAGCCGATAGGATTATCATCATTTATCATTGTAACATTTTGGCAACCAGACGTATTCCAATACTGGAATTATTTTCCTCTTTAAATTGTGAACCACAAGAGCACGTTCCTACATCGACTATTCACAGTAACATTTGTTAGTTTTTTAGAAAAAAACTACCAGATTTGGGGTCCCCTCAAAAGTTGGTGTTATTGACTTTAATGTGGGAAGTGAACTGGATAGTTGTACGACGAGGAATATCTTCTATGAGGTAAGAGTGAGAGAGTGGCCACTGTTTGCAAGAGAGAGTAGACATTTTTTTTTTTGGTTACAGAGATTTTACCAACTCTGGATTTGCCTAATTTGTTTACTTTACTGTCTACTCTGTATCATAGTGCTAACCTTCGACCTTTGGGTTCTTTTCTCCATAGGGGGAGGGCGCATCTATTTTTGTTATTTCATATGTATGTAAATCTGATTTGTTTGGTTTTTCTTTAGATAATTGGTGTTTGTCGTGAAACGAGTGTGTAAACCCACTACTTTGTTTAATCACTATGTCGCGATACAAATTTGCCCAGCCAATCAACGAGCACCGTTCACCAGTCTCTGAGACAGAATGAAATTAGGCGTAAGCCCTGTTTTTCGGAACTCGGTTGGGGCCATCTTGTCACCCAATATGGCGGAAAAAACAGAATAAAATTAACCATAAGCCTTGTTTTTCTGGGACTCGTCTAGGTCAAGGATAGTACGGAGAATGGTACTAAACCGCATTTAGCCAATCAGCTTGCCATGCCGAGAACCAACCAAAAGCTGTCCCTAAGCCGTAAAAGTTCCCACATCTACCTATATATACGGGCGGATTTTATGCATAATCACACAACACCAACACGAAGCCAGATAGACGACCGACTGAGGAAGAGAAGCTGTCAACCTTGATGTAAAGTGCTGTGTAAGAGTGCTGTAAAGTGCTCATTGTAGTGTACAGAGTTGTTGAGATCAGGCATGCTCCAGTCTACCCAGCTGTAAATGGGTAACTCACCCTAGTCCTGAGTTAGGGAAGGCAAAGGCAGCTGTAAGCAGTAGTTTCCCTCTAAGGCTCCAGGAGAAGCAGGCCCTAAACTTGGTCAATTCAACCGACGCAGGATGGTGTAGATATGGAGTAGAAGTGTAGAGTGTGATTAACGCGAATGGTGTACTGTTCGTGTTCTGACCAATCTAATCACTCATACACTTGTGTCTACAAGGCACCAATGCAGACTGCTGGAATCTTTGTTTACACAGTTTATTTAGACGCACACACTGGGACATAACGAGTAAATCATGGGTACAGGTTGACACATCAATTTGCAGGCATACATAGTAGATCCCAAGTCATGACACATTCATAAATAATGGGTAGTACATCAATAGCTTCCAATGTCATGATACATAATGGCCGCATCCCCTATCTGACTAAGCGCGTCAGTGAAGGCGGATCGGTAAGTAACTAAAGTTGCTTTATGTTCACAGTTTATATCATATTATGAAACCATGGAAGGGGTTTCTATCAAAATTGAGATCTCCTTGCCACTGTCCGAATAGTAAGATACATGCCCCGTTCTTTGGACAGTGATTCAAAAATACGATGACAGGAATGTAACATGGCCGCCTTCCTGAGTTGTCGCTCACTCGCTCACAGGAGGGTATATATATATAAGCCAAAGTTAATTTGAAATACATATGAATGATTTCTTAAAGTTCCTCCATACAGATCTACAGTAATCCAGTTACTTCACGTAGACATAATTACTGTATGGAAGCCCGTCATCTTCGTCGATACAAATCTGACCCTAGCGTTGCGAAGCACAAAATTCCAGCTAGGTCTAATCGACATGAGATCATCAAAAATAGGGTCTGGAATTACCTGGAGTCCGAATCATACATGGTACCGTACATTAGGAGAGTCTCTAACACAAACTCTAGTAGAGACACAATCTCCTACAGAAGAAAACCACTTCATAAATCATTTTTATTGAAGAATGTACCAGCCCTGGAAAATGCGTAACCGCCATTGTAAACGGTACCTCGGAACTCATCACGACTTGTCAAGACAACTCATACTTCCGCTAGAGCGGCATAACAAGAATATAGTCCTGCCTACCCATCAAAAATATACAATATAGGACTGATTCTACTTGTACTAATAATATATAATACATATGAATTCAGGCCATAAACATAATAAGCAAATTAATATATTTTCTGGCCCTAACAAATAAGTACGGACATGGGTGTCATATCCATGCGCCGAATCAATATCAAGAACGAGTACTCCTATGATCAAAAGTGTAAATCAATCATGAGTTATCTAGCTTTACTATAGACAGCATTTTCATACACAAATGAATGAATGTCTATATCTTTTCCATATTAAATAGCCATATCGATTTTTGTAATATGTGCGTCAAAATATGCACGCAACAGATTACCACACCCCTCGGGAAAAAAAATGATACATTTTTTTTGACATACATCTAGGAGCAACAAACAATAGGCTCACAACGCACCAATAACAATGCGCAGATGATAAGCATAAGTTTTATGACCCTAGAGAAAATATTTCTCTAAGTATAAATATTTCCAGAGAGGTGTCACCAACGCATACTACAATATTAGCAATGACACAATTTGTACTTTAGTTTATACATAAATTTCATCTAAGATATCTTAACATCATGATCATCAAAGACGAAAAAAACATTGAAAGATCAGCGGTGAATAAATATCAATGAACCGCTAAGTAGTGTTACAATCAATATATGATATTACCTATGTGTACACATTTCAACATAGGAACAACTGTATCAAAGTTAGGTATATAATTTAACAGTTATGAATCATGTGGGCATCTAGACAAAATATCTGCCATCACATTTTCTGACCCACGGATAGCTCGCACCGAAAAATGAAATGGCTGCAGAGCAATTGCGTAACGCGTTGATCTCGCGCTCTTCAGATTTTTACTCTGAATAGCCGTAAGAGCTTTCTGGTCAGTTTCCACGATGAAATGCGCGCCAAGAAGAAATCTTTGCAGTTTAAGGATTGACCAAACCATAGCCAATAATTCACGGTCTAGGACCGAGTAGTTCTTCTCTGCGGCATTTAATTTACGAGAAATATACATCACAGGATGCAGAGTTCCAGAGTACTCTTGCATTAGTGCTGCTCCAATCCCGGTGGATGAAGCGTCACTACGAAGAATAAATGTCTTATCCTTAGAAGGCAATACTAGGATAGGTGAAGTAGAAAACATAGTTTTAACCTTATCCAAAGAGGATTGACATTCTTGAGTCCAATGGACTACATTAGGAGACCCTTTCTTTAGCAAGGAAGAAAGAGATGACATAATGGAGGACAGATTCGGATTGAATCGTCCATAAAATTGTATTAGACCTAAGAGACTTCGCACTTGCTTTTTAGTCTTAGGAATAGAAATGTTAAGTATCTTACTTGTATTATGGTCTTCTGTTTTTAGGAACCCATGACCAACACGGTGTCCTAAGAAAGATATTTCGCTAAAACCAATACATGCTTTCGATGGTTTCGCTGTCAGGTTATGCTCGTGTAAGATAGACAATAGTTCATTTATCCCATTATAGTGATCGTTCCAAGTATCGCTGAAAAGACAGATGTCATCAAGATACGCAATGACATCTGAGCGATGAGATAGGATTCGACGCATCATGCGTACGAATGTTGCAGGGGCGTTCATAAGACCGAAAGGCATGAAATTCCATTGGAATAGACCCCTAGGCGTCGAAAAAGCAGTAAACGGTTTGGCGTGTTCGGATAATGGAACTTGCCAATATCCCTTAGACAAATCGAGTTTAGTAAAGAAATGAGAATTCGATAGTCTCGTAAGTAGCTCTTCTAGTAAAGGCATAGGTTCAGCATCAAATTTCGTCACTTGGTTCAATTTGCGATAATCCACGCAAAGACGTATGTTATTGTCTTTTTTTCGTACAATAACCATCGGCGAAGAATATGCTGATGTGGATGGTTCAATAATTTTTAACTCTATCATCTCATCCAACTCTTTCTCTACCTGTGCTTGAAAATGTATCGGGATAGGATACGGTCTGACTCTTATAGGACTATGGTCAGTAAGAATAATGTCATGTTGAATGACATCAGTTTGACCAGGAATGTCAGTAAGGACATCCTGAAATTGTTCTAACATAGTAGAAACTTGTTTCTGCTCTCCTGGAGATAATTCGGGAGAAATTGCAACATCTTTCCATGATTCATTAGAGTGAAGAGGAATCATTGGAAAAGGTAGATTTACATCCGAGAAACTCGTTTCCTCATCCTGTATTACTGACAGAGATGAGTACTGTCCATGTTGGACTGGAAAATCGTCCGTTGCCTGGAAAACAGGTTGTAAATAATCCGGACGTTCATGGAATTCCGTGAGCATGTTGATGTGGAAGGTTTTACGCTTCCCGTCAATATCGACGATATAGTCAACATCGGAAACTTTTGATATTATATCGTACGGACCTTTCCAAGAAATAAGAAGTCTATTTTCCCTACAAGGTAGCGAGACAAATGCTTTGTCACCTGGACAAAGTTGTCGCAAGCATCTCTTTTTATTGGCAAATTCCCTTGCCTTCTGTTTCGCAAATTCAAAAGAAGCAGTTGCCAATTTGCATGCTTCAATAATCTTGTGTCTAAGTGCGATGACATATTCATAAGAGGATTTTGTGTCATCGACAATATTATCAGCAGTTATAAGATCATGAAGTAAGGACATAGGACCTCGCGGTTTCGCGCCAAAGACAAGTTCAAAGGGAGAAAATCCTGTATGTTCGTTGGCGACCTCTCTATATACAAAGAGAGCCGCGGGTAAAACCCTATCCCAATCCTGAGGATGATCTTCTGTTATCTTACCTAGTAGGTTTTTCAGAGTTCTATTCAGACGTTCCACCATCCCATTGGACATAGGATGATAAATACTACTCAGCGATCTCTCTATCTTAAGAGTCGACATTACTTGAGACATGGTATCCGATATGAGTTGGGTACCATGGTCGGATAATATTTCTGCTGGAAATCCCAGACGAGAAAATATTAACCAAAGAGCATCTGCGACATCAGCAGTAGTTATGCTCTTTAGAGGAACAGTGTAGCGTAGCAAATGTTGCGTAAGTATTATATGTGTTGATAAATGTTCTGTGGAGGATGTCACATTTGCCACACAACGTTGAGGGTGTTGTATTTCATCTGCTTCTCTAAAGGTATAACAATCCTGGCCTTTGCAGAGTAGTGTGCCACCCTCAGACACCAGGGATGATGAGGCGTAGTAGCATGGTGTCTTTTGTCTGGTTTAAGTGTGTAGGATGTAGATGTGTATTCAGACAGTGAGCATTACAAGCAAGGCAATCCACACAAGGACGTCACGTTAACTCACGACGTGAAAAGTCAATGATGCTTGCAACAGCTAGTGACGGTTTTGTATAATTTATTATAAACGCCACAATGACGAAGTGTGTAGACATAACAAGCAGGTACATCATAGGTACGATCAAACAGTCATTATTACATATGTCGTCAATTCAACAGGCACAGCAGACAGCATCAAAATAATGTGCATTATATGCCTTTTAGGATATCATGACAAGCTGTACATGTAGTCAGGTAGTAAACTTCCCCCTTTCCATAAGAGCTAGAAGATATCAACTAGGAGATTAAAGATGGTCTCCTCTATTTGACCTCAACAAGACAGGCATGTCTTTTGAGCGTCACATTATCGTCCTCTATTGTCCAGCAAACAGCAAAGGTATCAAACCTAGATCCATCAATAAAGTTCAGGAAGCAAATAGTCCGTAGGACAGGCATCAATCGATGCGTGACAATCTAAGTGGATCGTGAGCTGAGCAAACTAGTCATATCGTAGACTTAAGAATAAGGCAGGCTAAGCAAAAGTCAACATCACAAGATGGCGATAAAGTTACTCAGCCAAAAAAGGGATTTAATTACCTGTTCATAAGGAATTAAATGAATAATCACATATGCCTCCAGGCATTAGGAATAACACAGAGATATATCATCTCAAGATAGGAACAACAATCATGAGGACTCCTTCCTGAATAAACTAAGCGAAGACTAGCACATAGCTACGTCTCGCCTTCACAGCTTCTCAGCACAGACTCACCTGGGCGGAAATCGTTTTACCAACGCCACAAAAAGGGACATGCGCAGAAAACGCGAATCGAATACAACTCAGGCCAATTTACGAAACGCAGAATGTTCTACAATGTTCGACTTAAGACCCATTACCTTAAAAGGAAATGAATCTTGAAACATTGCGATTGCCAACTGTTTTCAAAGAACTGACGATCTGAGCGCTCCGTATATGGTCGTGACTCAAAATCGTTCACACAGCTATCGGCAACCCTAGCTATCAAGATAAGACAACTTCTTAACGATAGCTATCAAGATTAGACGACTGTAGAAATAAAAGTGACTACAATTCCATGAGTTCCCTCCCATGCATTAAAAAATGAATCTAGTCAGAATGCATGGTCAGAATAAGTTGCTACAAGTTTTTAGCAGCAACAAACAGCCTCCGGCCAACGTGTGCACATATCAACACACGTCAAAATAAATTGGTGTCCTCTAGCAGACTTTATCTTAAATGGACCAATGATGTCTATCGCCATTTTTTGAAATGGTCGAATGGGAATGTCTGCAGCCTGAATAGGTGCATCATGGCGTGGACCTCTGGATTTAATCTCTTGACATACCTTACAAGATCGACAATAGATTCGTATGTCCTTATTCACAGCAGGCCAAAAGAAAGATTCAAGAACTCTAGCTTTAGTGCGTGAAAAACCCATATGTCCAGCACACTGCGAATCATGAGCGTGCTGTAAGATTTTAACTCTCATATTTTTAGGCACAAGGATTTGAGAATGAATGGACTTAGCGGAGTCTTGTACCATACGTACAAGTACGCCATTCTTCATCGTAATCCAAGATTTACGATTTGTATCCTTATTCGGATCACCTTTTGTTGCCAGAGTAAAGAATTTCTTTAGAGTAGGATCATCTTCCTGCTGTTTTATAAAGGAATCATGGGAAATCTCCAAGAGATCATCTTGGATCTGCGCATCATTATCTTCAGAATGTGAAGATTGTGGCATATTAAGAGCTTGAGCCCTAGTGATTACTGCATTGGCAGATTGCATATTAACATTTTCCCAATTAGAAATTTGCTGTGGAGTGCATTCTTTCACTCCATGAATGCGACCGATGATAAGATCAGCGATCGGATTCGGCAAGAGACATGCTTGCACCTCTCCTGTAAAGAAAGGCGTAGCAATATTGATAATGGCAGTGGAGTACTTCTCCAATGTGCCACCAAATGTTACACATTTGACTACATTGCCTGTAGCTCGAGAATGATTTACGAGTGATTGCCTCACTCCGATGGTAGTGCACCCCGAATCGAAAAGAATTGATACCGGAGTACCATCTATTAGGCCTCTATTGAAAAACAAGAGCACCCCTTCCATTATGCGCGATTGACGCAGGGAGAGCGGGAAGCGGGTGACCGCAGCTTAAAGTAGAAACTGTGGTTGGATCGAATAATGTTTTGCATTGCGAACACTCAGATGCTCTAGCAAAATCGAAAGCGGAATTTGCTACACTATTGGAGTCTTTTTTATCATTATTCTGATTACCGGCGTCGTGGAACTCCTGTTGTGCAGAGTTAGCCTGGTAATAAGATTTACCATGTCTTTTGTGTTGTGATCTACCTCGGTTATAATTGTCTCTATAATTATTATTTCCTCTGTTATAACCCCTATTTGGGTTTGAATCATAATATTCATGATCATAATCATCACGCTCATTATACTGAGTATCCCTGTAATATTGGTTCTTTTCTCTCCATGAAGCACTTGGGTAGTTCCTATAGCTACTCCCTTTTCGAGAATGTCTAAAATTATGGGTACCCCTCGCGTGTCGAGGACTATCAGCCCGATTCCAGTTCTTCGAAGAAGAACCCTGATTTGAGTGGTTATCTTGGTTTTGATACTTATTCCAATTAACCTTTTTATCAAATTTATTTTTAGCTCCTTGGAATTTGTGTGAGTAATTCTGATTATATTCTGTTGCCGAAGCAACTGGCATACTCTCTTTGATGTTCGAGTTACTAAGAATCATGTCAGGGTGTGCCGTGGCATACTGGTCACAATATTCTTCCATTTGCTTTGATGTACTAGGTTTACGCTCATGTAAGAACTCTAGGAATGGTTTATTTACCGAAGACATGACCTTGTCTCTTAGCAATAAATCCGTAAGACCATCAAATGTTTTCTCTATTTTGGATAATTCAATCCATCGTAAGAGTGTAAGTCGTGCTTTTGAAATGAAATCTGAGAATTCTAAACCTACCTCAGGTCTCATTGTTTTAAACAAAAGACGATAACCTTCTTCTGACAGCTGATATCTCTTTATCAAAGCTGCCCTAATAGCATCGTAATTATCCTTGTCGGCCTCTTCAACCAAAGATAACTTAGTCAGAGACTCCCCTTTTAAATTTTCAGACAACTGATGCACATACTGTGATTTGTCAACATTATGAGCTCGACAAGCACGTTCAAATCTATCAAGCCAGAATGTTATATCATCACTGGCAGAGTTGAACGCTGGCACCTTGACCTTATAATTAAAAGGTTTACCATTAACACCAGATGCCTGATTAATATTACTCATACTTGTCAATTTCAATTTCTCTAATTCAAACTCATGTTCTCTTATTGCTTTTCTCTCTTCAGCTTCTCTATCTAATCTTTTCTGTTCAGCTGCAGCAGCAGCTTCTAATTTTTTCTGTTCAGCTGCAACTTCTAATTTTTTCTGTTCAGCTGCAACTTCTAATTTTTTCTGTTCTGCATCAAATCTCCTTTCCTCCACTTGCATCTGCAATTTCTTTAGTTCAGCAGCAGTATCAGCTTCTTTTTCTAATCTTTTTTCTTCAGCCAGAGCTTTTCTCTCTTCAGCAGCAGCTTCTCTTTCTAATCTTTTCTCTTCAGCCAGAGTTTTTCTCTCTTCTGCAGCAGCTTTTTTTCTCTTCAGCAGCAGCTTTTCTCTCTTCAGCAGCAGCAGCAGCTTTTTTTTCTCTTCTGCAGCTAATGCTTTGTCATATTGAGCAACAGCCCATTGTTCTAAGTCTTTCCCAGTCTTATCAAGAGATTTTCCTTGTGCAATAAAGTAATCTAATGTAGACATCTTGTCTTCTTAAATCAGAAACCTGAAAAAGTAAATAAATTACCCTATTTCACTTTAATGGGAGACAAGTCTATACCATAGACTTAGTCTTAGTGAAAAACTTGTATGGTTATTGTGTATATAATATAACCAATGATAACTTGAGTACCTGTGGAAAACAATAACTGTATGTCTCAAATACTGTGGGAGACAAGCCTTACAAAGGTCTTGTATACCTTAATGTAATCAATGATCACTTGAGTACCTGTGGAAAATAATATTCCCTATACCAATCACTTTGGGAGACAAGCCTTACAAAGGTCTTGTATACCTTAATGTAATCAATGATCACTTGAGTACCTGTGGAAAATAATATTTCCTATACCAATCACTTTGGGAGACAAGCCTTATAAAGGTCTTGTACACTTTGTTTTATAACAATAATAATCATAAAGTACTGATCTGTACTATAATATAAGTGTATTCAACTATACCTCCTATGTCATATGTCAACTAAAGACATTACAAAGGACAAACAAGAAAAGACAATCTGAAAACATTTGCAGAGATCAAATTAAATTAAATAGGAGAAATGAAAAAAAAAAGATCACAGAATCTGTGATGATAACTGCAATAAGATAACAAGACAAATAACGCCACAGTGTATAAACATAAGGGTGTAAAGAACTGAAATGAAAGGAAAGATGAGACCTACAATTTATACAAACAAATCAAACAAAAATAAAGAACAGAAAAATGTTACAAATACAAATATGAAACAGTCGTCACAACTAACCAAATATTTGCAAACTATGTTGCATGCAAATTTTAATTAAGAAATTGCTCCCTATAGAACGCCAGAACAAGACCAATATCACTTGGTATTTCCTGTTCTAGTCACCTCCCATCCAGGCCCGCAAACACATAACAATCACACATATAACAAATAATATATAAACATAAATACATATAAATCATCAATGTGTGTATCATATAATGAAATGTGTTGCAGTTGTAATGTATTGTACTGTATGCTCAGTTTTAACAAATTAGACTACCACTTTATTGAGTAATAGATTTGCTTTCTAATTGTTACACTGTTCAATTTTTTTGAGCACATAAGAAGATCCAACGATGAAATTTGCACTTTAAGTTCAACATTGCTCTTCTATTTCAGCAGGATAAACAATCACTAGTTTAGAATCCTGACTGTACTGTGCCAAATGTCAACAAGTGCTGACCCAGATATTGCTACACTTGTCAGAACAGGTCAAGCTGACATTGATTGTATAGCTGTCCTATTGGTGTTGATGTGGTCAAACAAATGTTCTTGCAACTGTAAAATGTGATTCTCAACACAACAAAACTGCGTAGGCGGGACCCAGGAATCTGGCTCACCACTGTAAAGTGCTGTGTAAGAGTGCTGTAAAGTGCTCATTGTAGTGTACAGAGTTGTTGAGATCAGGCATGCTCCAGTCTACCCAGCTGTAAATGGGTAACTCACCCTAGTCCTGAGTTAGGGAAGGCAAAGGCAGCTGTAAGCAGTAGTTTCCCTCTAAGGCTCCAGGAGAAGCAGGCCCTAAACTTGGTCAATTCAACCGACGCAGGATGGTGTAGATATGGAGTAGAAGTGTAGAGTGTGATTAACGCGAATGGTGTACTGTTCGTGTTCTGACCAATCTAATCACTCATACACTTGTGTCTACAAGGCACCAATGCAGACTGCTAGAATCTTTGTTTACACAGTTTATTTAGACGCACACACTGGGACATAACGAGTAAATCATGGGTACAGGTTGACACATCAATTTGCAGGCATACATAGTAGATCCCAAGTCATGACACATTCATAAATAATGGGTAGTACATCAATAGCTTCCAATGTCATGATACATAATGGCCGCATCCCCTATCTGACTAAGCGCGTCAGTGAAGGCGGATCGGTAAGTAACTAAAGTTGCTTTATGTTCATAGTTTATATCATATTATGAAACCATGGAAGGGGTTTCTATCAAAATTGAGATCTCCTTGCCACTGTCCGAATAGTAAGATACATGCCCCGTTCTTTGGACAGTGATTCAAAAATACGATGACAGGAATGTAACATGGCCGCCTTCCTGAGTTGTCGCTCACTCGCTCACAGGAGGGTATATATATATATAAGCCAAAGTTAATTTGAAATACATATGAATGATTTCTTAAAGTTCCTCCATACAGATCTACAGTAATCCAGTTACTTCACGTAGACATAATTACTGTATGGAAGCCCGTCATCTTCGTCGATACAAATCTGACCCTAGCGTTGCGAAGCACAAAATTCCAGCTAGGTCTAATCGACATGAGATCATCAAAAATAGGGTCTGGAATTACCTGGAGTCCGAATCATACATGGTACCGTACATTAGGAGAGTCTCTAACACAAACTCTAGTAGAGACACAATCTCCTACAGAAGAAAACCACTTCATAAATCATTTTTATTGAAGAATGTACCAGCCCTGGAAAATGCGTAACCGCCATTGTAAACGGTACCTCGGAACTCATCACGACTTGTCAAGACAACTCATACTTCCGCTAGAGCGGCATAACAAGAATATAGTCCTGCCTACCCATCAAAAATATACAATATAGGACTGATTCTACTTGTACTAATAATATGTAATACATATGAATTCAGGCCATAAACATAATAAGCAAATTAATATATTTTCTGGCCTTAACAAATAAGTACGGACATGGGTGTCATATCCATGCGCCGAATCAATATCAAGAACGATTACTCCTATGATCAAAAGTGTAAATCAATCATGAGTTATCTAGCTTTACTATAGACAGCATTTTCATACACAAATGAATGAATGTCTATATCTTTTCCATATTAAATAGCCATATCGATTTTTGTAATATGTGCGTCAAAATATGCACGCAACACTTGATTTATTGCTTACCTGGGTGCATTGACCTGGCAGACTGCGTCACTAGTCGAGTCAAAACCTGGCCTGTTTAAATCTTAGAGGATAAGCATAATTATCTTCTTCTTCTTCTTTGATCGTTAGCCGCCGACCGTCAAAGCAGTCAGTGGCCATTACGCCTGGTGGATTCTTGTAGGGCAACAACAAATTGATTCCACTTTGCTCGGTCGGCGGCCATCCTTCGTACAGTGTCCCAACTCTGGTTCATTCTTTGCATCTCAGCCTCCGCAGTCCTCCGCCAAGTTGTTTTTGGTCGGCCTCTCTTTCATTTTCCTTCAGGGGTCCATAATTATACTTGTAGGAAAATAGGCCTGCAGCAGGTATATAATGTTGGTATTTGTTGTGTGTCATTTATACTACCTACACCTGTATATATTTAATATATTTTGGCTCACTATGAATGTATCAGGTTACTGATTGTATCTTGGGGAATTAGGGATAATGATTGTCTTTCCTGGTATGATTGCTGAAGGCGATACTCCAACCTAAAATATAACCAAAACAGTCCTTGTTAGGACTCATCAATCTATTGTCTCATCTAACTCCAACCTGAAATATAACCAAAATAGTCCTTGTTAGGACTCATCAATCTATTGTCTCATATAACCAATCTATTGTCTGATCTAACTCCAACCTGAAATATAACCAAAACAGTCCTTGTTAGGACTCATCAATCTATTGTCTCATCTAACTCCAACCTGAAATATAACCAAAACATTCCTTGCTAGGACTCATCAATCTATTGTCTCATATAACCAATCTATTGTCTGATCTAACTCCAACCTGAAATATAACCAATCAGTCCTCGTCTCATAATACTCCTATCATCAGAACACAACAATATTGTTAGGATATATGTTACCAGCCAGTATAGCACTTGTCAGAGAGGGGAAGGAGATGGTTGAATCACACCTAGGTGTACATATTATTGGATGTATTCATGTATTGAATTTATATTATTGGATGTATTCATGTATTGAATTTATATTATTGGATGTATTCATGTATTGAATTGATATTAATGGATATATTCATGAATTAATTTGTCAGAAAGAATGTTTTGCAAGTAGACACTTGTCTTGTCTCGCTATTGCTAAATCATACTGAGCCATGTTGTCATTCATCCTACATGCCGACACCTGAGACACGCTCATCTCATATACAATAGAAATAGGTGGGCTTGAGGACAGAAATTAGCCCATATTTTTACTTGTTACAGGTTTTATTCGTGTCATCAAACCTGAGGTCGTATGTCGTGTCAATCCAGCTGCCTGGAACGTCGCAGGAGCACAGTGATTGCACAGGATCTACATCTTTAGTCCCCCTCAGTCTTGGGTG
The DNA here is from genome assembly GCA_024509875.1 of Oreohelix idahoensis. Classification (NCBI taxonomy): domain Eukaryota; kingdom Metazoa; phylum Mollusca; class Gastropoda; order Stylommatophora; family Oreohelicidae; genus Oreohelix; species Oreohelix idahoensis. The sequence goes on from JAMPIV010004563.1 coordinate 296,197, forward strand.
GGCTAACGAAACGATCATCAGAGGGTGTTGTGTGCAAGAAACTAAGAAGGACATAACTTTTGAGAGATGAGTACACAGTAGTACCATTTCCGTCTGCAATTGTGAGCTAGTAACTGTCTATGAAGAGAAACTGAGTTAGCGTAGCAAGAGACAATAATAAGATCATAGCTGATAAATTATATATATATACGTATGTAGTGGTTTTTGATGTTATTGTATGGTTGTTATGTTACCTAGTGTACTGGATGAGGTCAGCTGTGAAGGCTCCTGAGATAAAAGTTTATGTGAGTTACAGAAGGCCTTTCTGCTACCACTTACGACCTCAAACAGACCTATTTTTCTATTATGAATGTTAGCTACGTTAAAAGTCTAGGGTACTGAAATGTAATGTGTAGGTAATAAAATACACAGACACACACATGTAAATTCTAAGTCTAATAATGATAATAATAAACTCTATGATACACTGAACTAACACTGGCTTTTAGAATTTAAGTTTGATAATTTTTTAAATTTATTAGTCCTGAACCAATTGTTTCTTTTGGTCAGGACATATGAAACAATATGTATTTATCAATCAAATTGCATATATATATATTTAATAATCAAATGAAATTTTTGTACATAGATATATTCTTACATTGGTTAATATTAATAATATCTACAATGTCCTGGGAAAACTAGCACTGGATGTTTAGTTGGGGTGGCGTCATCATGCCCAATCTATGTTTACAAAGTTCATTGTCCTTGACATATGGACTGATATTAGTGTTTATATAACAAGATTTTATTTCTTTATTGATGGTGGACACAGTTGATGAATCTGCAGCAGGCCAGGTTTGCACTTAACTGGCCTGTGACGATGTAGTACAGAATTCTGGTGGCCCACTCCTCTCAATAGCTGGAGTAAAATGTTAGGCTGCACAGGCATCCGCTCTTGTACTTCTACAAAAGCATCTGGCACAATCGTAGTGCCAGATCAGAAACTCTGAAACCAAAATTTGTGTCATGTGTCAACACTCTATTTACTGCACCACTCTTACACACAACACAGCACAACAACATTACACAGATTGGGTCAGATCTCTCTGACCAACTTAGCACATCTCACCCAGTTGTTATCAAATAGTACCAGTTTCCCAAGACTGCATTGCATCCGAAATATGTTCAATAGTTTCCTCTTCCATTCAATAAGGTGGGTGATATGTTCCCACTGATCTCAAATATAGATCCGCCTTCCATAGTCTTAGATAGGTTTTCATATATTATTTGTTTGTCTCTAGGCCCTGGACTGCGGCTGGGGACCTAGAGTAAGCACTCACTTGTCGTAATCATTTTTCATGATATGGCAGTATCAATCACTCAAAATATTAAAATAAACAAGATAAATGCTTTTTCCCTTACCACAATTCAGAATTGAGAACACAGTTACTTAGTACTAGCAAAACTCAGCTGAGCTGCTGGCTAGATTAGGGCGTCCCACTGATTTTTATTTAATATTTCCTGGAAATCACTTCTAGCAGTAACGAACTGTGTCAATGGACAGTCTTCTATAAAATGGCACAAGCGAGCGTCTGTCTTTTAGTAATAAAAAGCTTCTGTCCAATCAACGGACTTCCCCTCTAACTTTTTCAAATATTCAAAATATAAATGTCCAATTTCAGTCCAGTCTCAGTCTAGTATGTAGTATTTTTCTGTCGGTCTGTCCGTCTCAACTTGGCTTTTCCCAAAATTAAACTTGTTTTTGGACGAAACTACAAGAAAAAAAACTACACAAATTTTTGTCTCCCCCTACTTCTAAGATCCTATGCTAGTTATTTTTAGCTACTATCCTCCGACTTTGCCCCTAGTTCAACGCAGTTTGTTTTTTGCATTCTTAGGCTCAAGGACGCCAAAATGTAACTTTAGTGAAAATATGTACAAAAAACTGTTCGCTAGTCTGTATTGAACAATACGGTCTTTCGTCAATATCTTCCGTGTTATCTGTCCGTCTGTGTAATTAAAAGTATATTATTTCTCTGCTCAAGATGGGCTATCAAACTAGCTAGTTTTTATTTTCATAAACTTATTATTAAGAAAAAACCTACTTTTCTCAAGGTTAGTTTTGAAATTTGTTTTTGAACCTTTTTGTACGGCGTTTGCCGCTATATTCAAATTAAAACGACTAATTACCGTAAACCGTCTAAGATACGTCTGTTTCTAATAAGAGCTAAGGTCTTTTTTTGTCCATTTCCTTACATTGTGTCAACTAGTGGCGTAATTTTTCCTTTAAACTACAAATTGCGTCTTTTTTTAGCATTTAGATTCAAACAGGTGTTCAGACCGTCATAATAATTTTTTTTCTTTTATCTCCGTTTCCCTCCCGTCTAAAAGGGTAAACCGTTTAGTCTGCATGTTCCAACTAGTTAGTTTCAATGGCGCTAGAAAACGCTGGCGTGGGCGAGAATGTATCCTCGTACCTTACGTATAATTTTATCCCTACATGTTATCTTACCGGTTATCTTTATAATTGGAGGAATTTTAACGTTGCATAACTGTAATTTTCACCACACATCTCCCCACCTGAGAACATGCACTAATGCAAGTTCCAAAACCAGTGATACACATAGATAAAATTAACTCCTCCCGCCTGCCAACTATTCTAATTTTGATCACAGGGGTGCCTACTGAGGAAATCTGCACCGACATTCAGTGACCCCGGGATATATTCAATATTAAACTGATAAGGTTGCAACAATAAAGACCATCTTAACAATCTTGCATTTTCATGCTTGGCCTGAGATAAGAACACAAGTGGCTGGTGATCTGTCTGGACCACAAAAGTCCTACCATACAGATAGATTTGGAACTTTTTTATTGCCCAGATTAACGCTAAACATTCTTTTTCGCTTGTGGAATATCCTTGCTCCGCTTTGTTTAACTTGCGGTTTGCATAAGCGACTGAGTTCATTTCCCCATTGGGTGAAGAGGATCTTTGCAACAGAGTAGCCCCCAGGCCTACATTACTTGCATCTGTTCTCACCACAAAGTCCTGAGTCAAATCAGGCAATTTGAGAATAGGCTTGCTAGTGAGTTTTTCCTTTAACTCTTGAAATGCCAATTCACATTGCGCGGACCAAACAATTTTATCTGGATTTCCCTTGCGAGTCAGATCAGTCAGAGGAGCACATATAGAGTTAAAATTTTTGATATATTTTTGGTAAAACCCACATAACGACACGAATGATCGCACGTCTCTTTTTGTTTCTGGTCTAGGTGCTCTCTGCAGTTTTTCCAAGTTCTTGGGGTCAGGGGTCATGTTACCCTGATATACAGTATGTCCCAAGAATTCCAACTCTTTGCATCCGATACAACATTTTGTTGGTCTAGCAGTTAAGTTCGCTTCTCTGAGCCTATCAAATAACATATTCAGAGAGTTAATGTGTTCTTCAAATGTTTCTGTGGCGACAAGAATATCATCCATGAAATTTGTGATACATGGATTATTCAGGGGATCCAACAATTTGCGCATCATCCTAGAAAATACACTCGGAGCATTTTTCAATCCGAATGGTAGCATGTTGAATTCATAATGTCCTTCCGAGGTGCTAAAAGCTAAATAAGGTCTAACTTCAGGCTTCACTGGAATCTGGTAATAGCCTTTGCTAAGATCCACCTTCGAAAAGTATTTTGCCTTGTTCAATCTGGCAAATAACTGTTTTGTGTCTGGTAATGGATCCACTTGTCCTTCTGTGACAGCATTCAGTTTCCTGTAATCTTTGCACAGTCTATGTTCCCCAGACGGTTTCCTCAACAAAACTACACTGGAGCTAAAAGAAGATTCACTGTGTGAAATAATCCCTTCTTTCAACAAATAATCTATTTCCTCTTTCAATGCCTTCTCCTTCGCGAACGGAACAGAATAGGCTGTCATACAGATTGGGTTTGAGTCTACCAGCTTCATGTCATACTGTAGCAAATTTGTATGTCCTGGTTTATCTGTTAATACATCTGTATGTTCCTCCAGAACCTGTTGAACTCTCTCCCTCTGATTTTTAGTCAGGTGCTTACTGGCTTTTACCTGTGCGGCTGTCTCACAGGGATGTAATGGGTATTCATGTGAGATGAGTGGTTCCTTTTTCATTTTAGTTGCGATAGCTAAGGTCAGTAGGGGGGTGCTTTCCTGGAGTGGTCTGTCCAGATACTTCTTTAAAAGGTTTACATGATATATCTTCTCCTTCCCCTTTTTGTCAATTTTATAGTTTGTTCTAGACACCTTCTCTAGAACAGTATATGGACCTTGCCATCCAATTTGCAACTTATTCTGGCTGCCGGGTAGTAGAAGAAGCACCTTCTCTCCCACAGCTAATTCTCTGTCCTTTGCTTTCCTATTAAAATACGCTGCATGTTTCTTCCTGGCTTGTCTCAAATTATCATTTGCCAGTTTCCATCCAGCTTTCAGACGAGTGGTCAGCTCGTTCACATATTGATATGATGAGGTAACAGTCTCTTCTGCTTTCTTATCTGTCCAGGTCCTTAATAAGGCTACATCTGGACTTTTAATTTTTCATACTTATTTTTCATGGCACCCGTCGGGTCCTTTCCATTAGAAGCCTTATGGTGAGGACTTTTCTTCCTAGAATCATCACTCACAAATCGACCACTACCAATTTTTTTCTTGGGTTTGTCTCCCCACTTTAGATTACTTATGAGAGATCTTCTCTCTCTCTTTTAGGTTCCTCCAGTTTATATAATGCTGACCGAGGGATTGTCAGCTTATTCTGGGGTAAAATTACTCTTTGTACTCGTCGCATAGTGGCCATGTTAATACATTCAAGTGAAGACTGGGTGTGAAAAGGGGGCTCCCATTCCACTTTGTCTACTTTATGATAAATATTTTTCCTTCCAGGCCTAAGTTTGCCCCGTGGCGTTTCTAGGTCCTGCACAATTTTTCCCTTTGTGGGTGTTCCCTCATGAAATACGCCACATGCTTCTACAAAGTTCTCAATATCGACATTTACGTCGGGCCAATAGTATTTTCGAGCAACCTTTTGGCAGATGGTACCTACTTTCTCATGGTCACCATCTTTTCCAACATGTAAGCTCTTTATTAAATTTGCCCTATATGCCTTGGGAAGAACCAACTGTCCGTGACCAGTGGATCTAGTTCCTGTCTTCCTGTATATCAATTTGTTCTTCATAAAGTACTCTCCCTTGCTTGGAGGTGTGTGGCATTTGGGCAATTTTTTAAAACATGGCTTGAGTGTCCTATCCTCAGCCTGCGCCTTCCTCATCTCTTCTGGATGAGCATTTATAGGTTCACCTTCTTCCTCCTTTTTCTGTGACCTGGTCTGCACTGTAGACATGATCACAGGTCTCTCGGGATTCCCCAAGAAGACGTATCTACACCCCAATATCAGAGGGTAGATTGGTTCATCTATCACTGCTGCTCTGATTTATCCTTCCACATAGCGAGTTTTCACCGTTATCCTTGCGATGGGAAGTGTCATGAGTGGTATGTCCTTAGTTGCCCCTTGTATTTCCACTGTTTCTGTGGTATACTGACTTGGGTCCACTAGGCTAGACTTCACAACTGAATCATAATCCAAACCTGTATCATATAGGCACCTTATGGTGACCCCATTACAAATAACATCCTCACAAACTGGGGGGTGATAAGGTTCCTGCTGTCCATTAGTATTAACCTTTAATCTCTGGTTCCCCGATTTCATTGCAGCAATGTTTGAAGGTTTCCTTTTACAAAATTCGGTGTTATGGTTGTCTTTCTTACACCATTTGCACCATCTCTTTCCTTGGTTAAAAGGTTTTCTTTCGTTATATTTTTGGTCATTGAACTGTGAATTTCTATCACGATAATCATTTCTTGGCCTATCAAAATTTGTAATGCCTTTATTACCTTGTTCTCTGGTATCAAATTTACTAAAGTGCTGTGGAGCTTTAAAATTTTCTACATGCTTCTTTTTAGTACCACTTACCTCTGCCTGGGCTGCCTGATACCTCTCAGCGACATTCAAAACCTCCCCCAACCTCTCTGCACCTTGTTCCATGAGATATTTTCTCAGGTCTGGAGCCATGGACTCTCTTAATTGCTCTATCATGATAATCACTTTGAGATCTTGGGTCTTCCCCAGAGCAGTCCATTTATCCAAATAGGTTTCCAGTCTGGCAGAGAATTGGTGGTATGTCTCCCCAGACAACAGTTTGGCATTTCTAAACTTCTTACGATAAAATTCACCATTCTTTTCATATCTCAATAACAAAGCCTGCTTTAGCATGTCATAATTGTTTTGGTCGTCTCTATTCATCTTAGCAAAAACTTCATAAGAAGTACCTCTAAGCCCCTGGGATAACTTAAGACTCCACCTCTCTCTCTCTAACCCATACGTAGTAGCTAATAGTTCAAATCTACTGAGGTACTCCTCGATGTCATCGTCTTTCTCAACAAAATGGTCTAAATGAAACCCCATAGCTGAGGTTGAGGCTCCCTGACTAGGCGTAGCATCTGAGGCAAAAGGGCTGGCACCATTTTCAGGAGCATGGCCTTGTAATTCCAGCTCCCTTAGTCGTAATTCGTGCTCCCTTTGCAATCTTCAATCTTCTGCCTCAGCAGCCTGTCTCTTTTCTTCTGCCTCCCTTTCGGCAGTCAATCTCTTATCTTCTGCCTCCCTTTCGGCAGTCAATCTCTTTTCCTCTCTTTCTGTAGCTAATCTTTTTTCCTCTGCTTCCCTTTCAGCCTTTTTTTGTTCTAATTGGAGCCTTTTAATCTCCCTATCTGCCTCCAATGCCTTAGCCTCTTTGTCAGCCTCAATCTGCAGACTCTTAAGTTCTTTATCAGCCTCAATTTGTAACCTCTTCTCTTCAGCTAACCTCCTATCTTCCCTTTCAATATACTTGTCACATTCTGAAGTTACATACTGAATTAAAACTTGACCCTCCATGTTCATCTCCTTCGCCGTCAGCACAGCAGCCGATCTAAATTTTGCTAGATCTGCCATACTAAATCACACAATTTAACAATAACTAAGGTAAACAACAAAGTGTAATGACCAAGGTAATATATTAATTAATTAATCACCACTGGCTGTGAAGATTCATCAACTTTTACTTTCCACTTTTTATTTTAAGGGACACTTTTAAATTTATTCACTTATGCCCCCAATAGTTTAATTCCCGGACCAGGAGACCCTAATATCTTTGATGAACTTAATCCCCGGACAAGACCCCAATATTTGTTGTGATTTTTGATGTTATTGTATGGTTGTTATGTTACCTAGTGTACTGGATGAGGTCAGCTGTGAAGGCTCCTGAGATAAAAGTTTATGTGAGTTACAGAAGGCCTTTCTGCTACCACTTACGACCTCAAACAGACCTATTCTACTATTGTGTATGTTAGCTACGTTAAATGTCTAGGGTACTGAAATGTAATGTGTAGGTAATAAAATACACAGACACCCACATGTAAATTCTAAGTCTAATAATGATAATAATAAACTCTATGATACACTGAACTAACACTGGCTTTTAGAATTTAAGTTTGATAATTTTTTAAATTTATTAGTCCTGAACCAATTGTTTCTTTTGGTCAGGACATATGAAACAATATGTATTTATCAATCAAATTGCATATATATATATTTAATAATCAAATGAAATTTTTGTACATAGATATATTCTTACATTGGTTAATATTAATAATATCTACAATGTCCTGGGAAAACTAGCACTGGATGTTTAGTTGGGGTGGCGTCATCATGCCCAATCTATGTTTACAAATTGTTATCAAATAGTACCAGTTTCCCAAGACTGCATTGCATCCGAAATATGTTCAATAGTTTCCTCTTCCATTCAATAAGGTGGGTGATATGTTCCCACTGATCTCAAATATAGATCCGCCTTCCATAGTCTTAGATAGGTTTTCATATATTATTTGTTTGTCTCTAGGCCCTGGACTGCGGCTGGGGACCTAGAGTAAGCACTCACTTGTCGTAATCATTTTTCATGATATGGCAGTATCAATCACTCAAAATATTAAAATAAACAAGATAAATGCTTTTTCCCTTACCACAATTCAGAATTGAGAACACAGTTACTTAGTACTAGCAAAACTCAGCTGAGCTGCTGGCTAGATTAGGGCGTCCCACTGATTTTTATTTAATATTTCCTGGAAATCACTTCTAGCAGTAACGAACTGTGTCAATGGACAGTCTTCTATAAAATGGCACAAGCGAGCGTCTGTCTTTTAGTAATAAAAAGCTTCTGTCCAATCAACGGACTTCCCCTCTAACTTTTTCAAATATTCAAAATATAAATGTCCAATTTCAGTCCAGTCTCAGTCTAGTATGTAGTATTTTTCTGTCGGTCTGTCCGTCTCAACTTGGCTTTTCCCAAAATTAAACTTGTTTTTGGACGAAACTACAAGAAAAAAACTACACAAATTTTTGTCTCCCCCTGCTACTAAGATCCTATGCTAGTTATTTTTAGCTACTATCCTCCGACTTTGCCCCTAGTTCAACGCAGTTTGTTTTTTGCATTCTTAGGCTCAAGGACGCCAAAATGTAACTTTAGTGAAAATATGTACAAAAAACTGTTCGCTAGTCTGTATTGAACAATACGGTCTTTCGTCAATATCTTCCGTGTTATCTGTCCGTCTGTGTAATTAAAAGTATATTATTTCTCTGCTCAAGATGGGCTATCAAACTAGCTAGTTTTTATTTTCATAAACTTATTATTAAGAAAAAAACCTACTTTTCTCAAGGTTAGTTTTGAAATTTGTTTTTGAACCTTCGTGTACGGCGTTTGCCGCTATATTCAAATTAAAACGACTAATTACCGTAAACCGTCTAAGATACGTCTGTTTCTAATAAGAGATAAGGTCTTTTTTTGTCCATTTCCTTACATTGTGTCAACTAGTGGCGTAATTTTTCCTTTAAACTACAAATTGCTTCTTTTTTTTAGCATTTAGATTCAAACACGTGTTCAGACCGTCATAATAATTTTTTTTCTTCTATCTCCGTTTCCCTCCCGTCTAAAAGGGTAAACCGTTTAGTCTGCATGTTCCAACTAGTTAGTTTCAATGGCGCTAGAAAACGCTGGCGTGGGCGAGAATGTATCCTCGTACCTTACGTATAATTTTATCCCTACATGTTATCTTACCCGTTATCTTTATAATTGGAGGAATTTTAACGTTGCATCACTGTAATTTTCACCACAACGTAATTAACAGCACAGCTGATACATTTACTATAATTAAGTAACAGCACAGCTGATGTAACTTTTTTGTTCCTATAATTGGAAGACTTGTAATATACAAGTGTATATATATATATTTGTAAATCATTTGTAAACTTACAAATCCATTACATTCCATCTTCCAACATCCATCCTTCAGCACAAGAGTAGATAGTGTATATACTAAATAAATAATAAGGAAATTGTATTTGAACGACTTGTCAATTTTTTAATAATTGTTAAGTAAAATCTGTTTCCTTGCTTTTTAATATCACAGTTAGTTACACAGCGGGGGTGGCAATTTATGACTGTCTCCTTTCTACTAAATTTTTCAAAATCAGATCATTCACAGCCGTAACTAATTTGTGATACCAGTAGTTCTCTCAGACACTGGGACTTCACCATTTTCTGCAGAAATTCTATTTCTGTAATTGTCAGTACTATACTGATCCTAGAGCCAATAAAAACCTTACGCCACACTGGGGGCTCGTTCCTGGGATATTTCTATATACCTTGAGCCATACTTAGTCTATTCATCTATCTACTAACTCTATCTTGTGCCACTCATAGATAACTAAAGTAATAAATTTTTGAAAGAAATTCATAAATATAATTTATTTTTGTTTTCTTAGGAGGAGTACCATTTAGTACTCAGTAAATAGTTGATGCTCACAAAGTTGCACGGAAATTATTTGTTCAATTAAATTAATTAAGTTTAATTACTATAATTAGGATATAGTAAATTTACATACCCTCTCTAAGTAACGCCATGGCTGATCTAGTGAAGTTCAGAACTGCGGTCATGCAGATGGGTAAGGAATTAAATATTACAGGTGATGCTCTTATTCAGTATGTCACAACAGAAGTGGACAAACACATAGATAGAGAGGAAAGGAAATTGCAAGTAGAAGCTGAAAAAGAAGCCAAAAGACTGGAAGCTGAGAGAGAAGGCAAAAGACTGGAAGCTGAAAGAGAAGACAAAAGACTGGAAGTTGAGAGAGAAGACAAAAGACTGGAAGCTGAAAGATTAGAAGTTGAAGAAAGGAAATTAGCAGCTGAAGTCAAGAAATTGGAGGCTGAAAATGAGGCAAAGAAAATTGACTCTGAGGAAAGAAAATTACAAGCAGAGAGAGACCATCAATTGAGATTAAAAGAGCTCGAAATTCAGGCAACTACTGGCAATAATAGTGGTAGCTCACCTCACTCTGAGAGTAGCTCCAGCCAGAGCACCTCAAGTGGGGCCATGAATTTTCATCTGGACCCATTTGTTGTGTGACAGACGAACTCAGCCGACCCTGAATGACCCTGAAGTGTTGGATGATATAGTACGACCTTCGTAGCGACCCCTTGGATAACATCAGTGCCCCCGAATACTGTAACCTTTCGTCAAACGGGATTTTTCTTTTCACCTGGACTTATTAGCTATGCAACCGTTCCACACGTTTGCTGATTAATATGTGGACAGTTTATCTACCGTTCATTCTGGTCATCGCATTGATTTAAGGAGAGATTAAATCACGCCCATGGACATCTCTTGAGCAATCATATGCAGTATTTTCATTAACTTGGCCCAGAGGGGGCGGTGCCAGAATCAAACAGATAGTAGCGACCACGATCAAAGACACAGACGGGGGGATTTCAGGAAAGACTAGCGCCACGATCAAAGACGGTAGTGGTCCCTGAAACGAGCGACGCAAATTCCTGCAGGTATTTCGCATCTCGGTGTTAAACACAGAACCGATCGCAGCAGCGAGCGGAGATACGAAGACCAGGGGCGGCATCTCTCTTTAGTCTGGCGGTAAGAACCCCCAAAGTGTCCTGAGATCTAAAAAGGTGTCCATTTTCTCATGTCCCACTCATCTTGCAATTAAGTTAGATATATACAGACCACGTAGAAATACACTTTATCACTCGTTGGCCAGACCTTTACAGAAGCACTAGCTATATTTGAAATCTTGCTAGATTATCCCCTGGATTCTTATATATATTTGCAGTGAATTCTATTTCTGTGCAAAACGGTAAAATATATATTGTGTAAAGTGATCAGTGGTCTAGTTCATTCATTCTATTTCACAGGATTTTGTGTTAATTTAAATCTATTAAATTAAACCATCTCAATAGTTCCAGTTGCAAATGTAATGATATATCTGCTATATTATTTCCAAAAAAAAAAGATAATAGAGGCTGAAATGCTTTAATTAACTTTTAAAGTCGCGAAAGAATTTATAATTCATAAATTTAGTTAAGTCCTATATTTATAGATGTGTGTTTTAACCAGTAGAACTCACGCAGTGTTTATTAAATACATAATTAAATACGCGAATATATATATATAATAATAATAATAATAAATTCTTTAAGCGCCAAACACGGCGCATAAGGCAGAAACCAGTGCTCTCCAGGTTGTTCGTTGTGACGCCACTCCTCTTAGCTCTTGCACATTATTTAGGCCCAACGTTCTTCCTTCTCTTATTATTGTTCTTCTGAGTGTTTCTTTTGGTCTTCCTTTTTTCCGCTTACCCTCAGGAACCCAAGTGAGCGCCTGTAGTGGTATTCTGTTGTTTTGCATTCGTAGGACATGACCGATATATGACCATCGTCTTTTCCTTATATAGTCGGAGACATATTTCTGCCTAGAGTCTTCTCTTATTTGTCGATTAGTCTTGAATTCTTTCCAACTGATGTTCATGAGTTTTCTAAGACATTTGTTCTCGAATGTATTCAGCTTGTTCTCCAATGATTTTGTTATTTTCCAACTCTCACAGCCGTATGTTAACACTGAGATAACATTTGAATTAAACAGACGAAGCTTGGTATGTATATTCAATGATCGTAATTTCCAAATGTTAGATAATCTATTGAAGGCGCTAGCTGCCAAAGCAATTCTAGTATGGATTTCTCTTGTTGTGTCACCATCCTGAGTCATTTTACTGCCTAAATAATTGAAACTTTCAACTTTCTGTAGTTTTTCCCCGTTCAAGATGATATCAAAGGTCTCGTTAGAAAAGTTCATAGCTTTAGTTTTAGAGGCATTTATTTGGAGACCAATTTTAACCGAGAGATGACACAAATTATTTATTGCTTCTTGGGATTGTCTTGGTGTTGAACTTAAGAATGCTACATCATCTGCGAAATCCAGGTCCCCCAGGAATTTTCCATTTGTCCATTTTATACCCAATTGTTCATTGTGGGTATAGTTTCTCATAACCCAATCAATAGCTATTCCAAAAAGTAGTGGTGACATAATACAGCCTTGTTTCACCCCTGTTTCTACTGTAAACCATTCTGTATTCCCTTTATTTGTTCTAACACAACATCTTGCATTGTCATATAGCGCTTTGATTATATTCACATATTTTGTTGGAAAACCATAGATTGTAAGTATCTTCCACAATGATGGGCGGTGTAGACTATCAAAGGCTTTTTGAAAATCGACGAAGGTGATAATAAGTGGCGATATATATAAATAGTCTTAACGGGAAATTCATCGCGCTTTAGAATGTTATTTGATTTTTCGGTATATAACATGTCTTTTTCTTTCATACAGAGTGATCGTAACCTTTGCGATCCCAGCAATAAAGAAATCATCTTAAAAACTTCCAGACATATTGATGAAACATTTTTAAATTTAATCTTGTGGCGGTTCGATGCGACCTAGCTATCATAATTACATGAAAGAAAGCCTACCCAAGACTATTTAAAGAACAATCATCATATTAAAATTACAAATCTGTAAGATAAACTGGAAGTTGAACCGTGCCAGTAGCGATACTTGATTTACTGCCCTACTGTGAGAGAGTACATATTTTCCTGAACTGTGACGGCTTAAGTTTTTCCTCACTGGATTAATAAACTTACCGGTCAGTTACTATCATCACGCATTGAAGGAATTTTACCACTAGCGGAAGATTAAAGAGACCACTTCATTTTCACCCCTGTGTCGAACTGTGTTAGTGCCATCCCATAGACTCCTTTTTATATAATAAAACACAATAACTCTTAGGCTTCAAGTCCGGCGATAAGTGAGAATAGTTGCTATCAGCAAACCTCGCAACATCTGGGGCGGGACACAGAAGTACCAGACCTTTTCATGTGTCAAGAGTATAATTGCTGTTTATATAATTCTATTGGAGTGTCTGATGCTGCAATCGGTAAGTATGTGAATATATGAGTGTGGATCCTCACGCGCGTGTATGAATGACAGGAAATTTAATATTTTTTGTAACCATTTTGTTAACTTGCTTACCTGGTAATATAATTTTCTGTATACCCTGCATTGTTCCTTTAAGTGGGATAGTTGATAATTTGTTAACTCTGTTTAAAACCCCCTCCTTTTCATTTGCTTAGTAAAGGGAAGAACAATTGGGAAGAACAGGATTCTTTCTACCAACCATACCTAATTTTGAAACACCTCTTTTCAGAGTAATTAACTTCACTGTTAGGTTAACGTACCTATGTTCCTGACGGGCTTAGTCGATACCAATCTTCTTCACCCCCTCCCTACCTTGTTATTTGCATTTTTCTGTACTTATGATAATTTTTGCTGTAAACACATGATTGTTGTAGTGATTGTTTTTTTAACTTTAATAAACAACATAAACTTAATCGTTACTGTGTCGGAATACCCAAAGCCCATAATTTCCCCTATTTGTTTAAGAAAGTTGTATCCACGTCGTCTGTGTGTTTGAAGCACCAAATCGGTGTGAGAGCAGGTGTGTGTCTGGAAAGTGGCAAATAATTGTTTGACCAGGAGAGCCTGAAGAGTAGATTGAGAGAAACGATTTGTCGTAAATAAGTCTGTCTTTACTCTCCTCCAGCACTCTGTGAAGCAACTATTTACTCTCTACATTTCTATCACTGAGCGTTTCACCATCATTCTACACTCTAAACCGGACCACTATTTCTAAGACTCTTTCTCTCTAAATAAATTTACGACACGTTGAGAAAGAAGACGCCATTGAGTCGTACCTGGATAGATACGAAAGACTTGCCACTACCTATGGCTTAGGGAAAGAAAAGTGGAGTCTTAAACTATCGCACGGATTGAGAGGTGTGGCCTACGATATATATTTGAAGCTCTCAAGAGATGACCAGGAAGATTATGAAATCCTGAAGCAGGCACTGCTTGTGAGATATGAAAAGAACTCAGAATCATATAGAAAGAAATTCCGAACAGCTAAACTTCTTCCAGGAGAAAACTATCACCAATTCTCTGCTAGATTGGAAACTTACTTGGAAAAATGGAGTATTTTAGGAAAGTGTCAGGATCTGAAAGAAATGGTAATCATGGAGCAATTGAAAGAGTCCATGCCTCAAGAAATGAGGAAGTTTATCATGGAACAAGGAGCAGAGAGATTGGGAGATATTGTAACTGTTGCTGAGAGATATCAAGCAGCTCAGGCAGAAGTATTAGGGAATAAGAAAAAGCAGGGTGAAAACTTCAAATCATCACAAAACTATACCAAATATGAACAAAAGTACCATACCACAAGAAACAAACAAAGATTTGACCAAAAGGACAAAAACCCTCTAAGATCGGATAAGACACCTTACCGGAAGGAAAGAAAGTGGTGTATAACTTGTCTAATGAGTAACCACAATACTGCGGACTGCAGAAGGAAGAATCCTCCTCATCATGCTGCGTGTCTTACAACAGGGAAGCCGGGAAGGAAGGAACTGGCAGTAAGTCAGAAGGACTTCCATCATACCCCTGTCTGTGAGGAAGTGACCGTGAATGGCACTCAAGTACTATGTTTATATGACACAGGATTGGACTTTGATTCAGTTGTGTGCTCTTCTCTAGTGAGTCCTGACCAGATAACCACAGAAACAGTGGAAATCAGAGGACCGATCAAGGGAGCAAGAACCATGACATTACCCATAGCCCGAATCAACATAAGATCTCGCTATGTGGAAGGAGAAATCAAAGCAGCAGTGATGGACGACCCTACTTACCCTTTGATTTTGGGGTGTAGGTATGTTTTCCTTGGAGAACCTGTAAAACCTGTAGTTATGGCAACAGTCCAGACCAGGGAAAGTTCCAAGAAAATGGACGAAAATCCTATCAAAACTCATCCAGAAGAGATTAAAAAGGCTCAAGCAGCAGACAGCACTTTAAAGCCTTGTTTTGGCAAATTACCTAAAGCACATAACCCTCCAGAGAAAGGAGACTTTTACATGAAGAATGGCCTACTCTATAGAAAAGCTGGAACAGGATCTACAGGGCATGGACAGCTAGTAGTGCCAAAATCTTACAGGGAGAAGGTTATGACGCTAGGACATGCTATACCCTTCAGTGGACATATGGGAATAGGGCCACTGGACAAAGGATAGCCTGTCACTACTTCTGGCCAGGAATCACAGAGGACATAAAGAGATATGTAAGATCCTGTCCAGAATGCCAAAGAGTAGCTCCTAAGCATTATGGGAACCCCTTTTGAACGTGTTGCAGTGGATATTGTTGGACCCCTCACTAGGACCAAGAAGAGAAATGCTTACATCTTAACCTTGGTTAATACTTGCTCTATGTGGGGAGAAGCATTGGCCATGTCAGCTATAGATTCAAAGCATGTGGCAGAGGCCCTGTTGACAATATTCACCCGATTAGGTTTCCCGCATCAGATATTGACTGACAATGTGTCTCAGTTTAAGGGAAAGCTAACACAAGAAGTATTCAGGATATTTCAAGCCAGGCACTATCATTGTAGTCCCTACCATGCCCAAGGGAACGGTCAAGTAGAGCGGTTCAATGGTACGCTAATTTCAATCCTTAGAAAGCTGGCAAGTGAAAAACCTGATACTTGGGATACGTACTTGCCCGCTGCACTATTTGCATATAGGGAAGTACCCCACAATTCAACTGGATTGGCTCCAGCTACATTGTTGTTTGGAAGACCAATAAAAGGTCCACTGGAAGCATTGCTGCGGACATGGACTGATGAAAAAGCAGAGGAAACAGTAACTTCCTCATACCAGTACGTCAAAGAGTTGACATCTCGATTGAAAGCAGGTTGGAAACTGGCCAATGAGAACTTAAGACAGGTCAGGAGAAAGCATGCTGCGTGCTACAACAAAAAAGCAAAGGATATGGAACTGGAGGTGGGTGAAAAGGTGTTATTACTGTTGCCAAGCAGCAATAATAAATTGCAGATTGGATGGCAGGGACCCTATGTCATACTGGAAAAACTTTCCAGGACCAATTATGAGATTGACAAGAAAGGAAAAGAGAAGGTACATCATGTCAATCTTCTTAAAAAATACTATGACAAGGAATCATCAGCAGTTGCACATTTCATGACCCTAGCCATAGCAACAGAAATGCACGGTGAACCACTTCACTCTATGGAATATCCACTCACAACTACAGAGGATTATGTTCAAGTAAACATTAGTGAACATTTAACTCCAGAGCAGAAGAAGATGGTTCAGAAAGTGTTGGAAACCCATGCTGATGTGCTCACAGATAAGCCAGGTCGTACGAATCTGTTAGAGTACAACATGAAGGTTACAGACCCTACACCAGTATGCATGAGAACATACCCTATACCCTATGCGAAAGCCCAAGCACTAAGGGAGGAAGTTGATTATTTGTTGAAGGAGAACATTATCGCGAAGTCAGACTCTCCCTATAGCTCAAGTGTGGTGCTATTAAGAAAACCGAGTGGTGAACACAGGTTATGCATTGACTACAGGAAGCTAAATGCGATCACAGAATCTCAGGTGGACCCATTACCTGACACCAACCAGCTGTTCTCTACACTGAGTAAGGCTAGGTATTTATCGAAGTTAGATCTAAGCAAGGGATACTACCAAATACCAGTGAAACCAGAAGTTAGGAAAATGCTGGCATTTAGTACATCAGACGGACACTACGAGTTTAATGTACTACCCTTTGGACTAAAAAATGCTCCAAGTATATTTTCAAGAATGATGAGGAAATTGTTGGAACCTCTACAAAATCCCCATATCACTAACTTTATGGATGACATTCTTGTTGCTACAAACACATTTGAAGAGCATTTAGTAGCGCTCTCCATGTTGTTTGACAGGCTGAGAGCCACTGGATTGACTGCACGTCCAACCAAGTGCTATATCGGTTGTAAGGAGTTGGAATTCCTAGGTCACATTATTTCTGCAGGTCATATGTCTCCTGACCCAAAGAATATAGAGAAGTTAAAAAAGGCACCCAGACCTCAAACGAAGAAAGATGTGAGATCATTCGTGTCATTATGTGGGTTCTATCAGAAGTACATACCCTACTTTAACTCTCTGTGTGCGCCATTAACTAACTTAACGAAGAAATGCCAGCCTGACAAAATGCAAAGGAATGCTGATTGTGAAAAAGCTTACACAGAGCTAAAAGCAAAAATCACCAGCAAACCAATCCTTACGCTACCCGATATCACACAGGAATTTGTATTAAGGACGGACGCTAGCAGTATAGGTATTGGTGCAACTCTCTTGCAGCAATCAAAACCCCAGCCGGAGGAACTTTTACCCGTCGCGTACGCCAGTAGGAAACTGAATGCAGCTGAGTTGAATTACTCGACCATAGAGAAAGAATGTTTGGCTCTAATTTGGTCCATCGACAAATTTTCACCTTACCTGTATGGGACACACTTCATTGTCCAAAGCGATCACCAGCCTTTATCATTCTTGGCTGCATCTAGAAAGTTAAATTCGAGATTGTTAAGGTGGAGTCTGCTTCTGGCGCCTTATTCCTTTACCGTGAATTACATTCCGGGAAGAGACAATGTAGGAGCTGATTTTTTAAGTCGACACCCTATTACTCTGGAAGGACAGACGCAAAATGATTAACTACAGCAGGTGTTTACACGTCAGCTATGACAGGTCACAGCTAGGAAAGGATGGGGCTATGTCGTGAAATGAGTGTGTAAACCCACTACTTTGTTTAATCACTATGTCGCGATATAAACTTGCCTAGCCAATCAACGAGCACCGTTCACCAGTCTCTGAGACAGAATAAAATTAGGCTTAAGCCCACTTTTTTTGGAACACGGTTGGGGCCATCTTGTCACCTAATATGGCGGAAAAAACAGAATAAAATTAGCCATAAGCCCTGTTTTTCTGGGACTCGTCTCGGTCAAGGATGGTACGGAGCATGGTACTAAACCGCATTTAGCCAATCAGCTTGCCATGCCGAGAACCAACCAAAAGCTGTCCCTAAGCCGTAAAAGTTCCCACATCTACCTATATATACGGGCGGATTTTATGCATAATCACACAACACCAACACGAAGCCAGATAGACGACCGACTGAGGAAGAGAAGCTGTCAACCTTGATTTATTGCTTACCTGCGTGCATTGACCTGGCAGACTGCGTCACTAGTCGAGTCAAAACCTGGCCTGTTTAAATCTTAGAGAGTAAGCATAATTATACTTGTAGGAAAATAGGCCTACAGCAGGTATATCTTCTTCTTCTTCTTCTTCCGTCCTTAGCCACCGACTGTCAAAGCAGTCAGTGGCCATTACGCCTAGTGGCGTCTTAGGGCAACAGCAGATAGGTTTTCTTTGCCATTGTTTCCCACCACGCCTATTGGCGTCTTTAGGGCAACTGCAAATCAATCCATCTGCTGTTGTTTCCGTAATCGAAGTGACTGGCAAACGGGTGATCAGCCCGTTGGTACAGCAGGTATATAATGTTGGTATTTGTTGTGTCATTTATACTACCTACACCTGTATATACTTAATATATTTTTGTTCACTATGAATGTATCAGGTTACTGATGGTATCTTGGGGAATTAGGGATAATGATTGGCTTTCCTGGTATGATTGCTGAAGACGATACTCCAACCTGAAATATACCCAAAACAGTCCTTGTTAGGACTCATCAATCTATTGTCTCATCTAACTCCAACCTGAAATATAACCAAAACAGTCCTTATTAGGACTCATCAATCTATTGTCTGATCTAACTCCAACCTGAAATATAACCAAAACAGTCCTTGTTAGGACTCATCAATCTATTGTCTCATATAACCGATCTATTGTCTCATCTAACTCCAACCTGAAATATAACCAATCAGTCCTCGTCGCATAATACTCCTATCATCAGAACACAACAATATTGTTAAGATTTATGTTACCAGCCAGTATAGCACTTGTCAAAGAGGGCCTGGTATAGTATAGGGGGAAGGAGATGGTTGTATCACACCTAGGTGTAAATATTATTGGATGTATTCATGTATTGAATTTATATTATTGGATGTATTCATGTATTGAATTTATATTATTGGATATATTCATGCATTAATTTATCAGAAAGAATGTTTTGCAAGTAGACGCATGTCTTGTCTCGCTATTGCTAAATCATACTGAGCCATGTTGTCATTCATCCTACATGCAGACACCTGAGACACGCTCATCTCATATACAATAGAAATAGGTGGGCTTGACGACAGAAATTAGCCCCTATTTTTACTTGTTACAGGTTTTATTCGTGTCATCAAACCTGAGGTCGTATGTCGTGTCAATCCAACTGCCTAGAACGTCGCAGGAGCACAGTGATTGCACAGGATCTACATCTTTAGTCCACCTCAGTCTTGGGTGGGCTAACGAAACGATCATCAGCGGGTGTTGTGTGCAAGAAACTAAGAAGGACATAACTTTTGAAAGATGAGTACACAGTAGTACCATTTCCGTCTGCAATTGTGAGCTATTAACTGTCTATGAAGAGAAACTGAGTTAGCGTAGCAAGAGACAATAATAAGATCATAGCTGATAAATTATATATATATATATATATATATATATATATATATATATATATATATATATATATATATATATATATATATATATATATATATATATATATATATATATACGTAATTAACAGCACAGCTGATACATTTACTATAATTGAGTAACAGCACAGCTGATATAACTTTTTTGTTCCTATAATTGGAAGACTTGTAATATACAAGTGTATATATATATTTGTAAATCATTTGTAAACTTACAAATCCATTACATTCCATCTTCCAACATCCATCCTTCAGCACAAGAGTAGATAGTGTATATACTAAATAAATAATAAGGAAATTGTATTTGAACGACTTGTCAATTTTTTAATAATTGTTAAGTAAAATCTGTTTCCTTGTTTTTTAAATATCACAGTTAGTTACACAGCGGGGGTGGCAATTTATGACTGTCTCCTCTCTACTAAATTTTTCGAGATCAGATCATTCACAGCCGTAACTAATTTGTGATACCAGTAGTTCTCTAAGACACTGGGACTTCACCATTTTCTGCAGAAATTCTATTTCTGTAATTGTCAGTACTATACTGATCCTAAAGCCAATAAAAACCTCACGCCACAGTGTTGTCAAGTTTAATGATAATAAACAACAAAGAAACTTAACTTTGTGTGTTGGTCAGACCCAAACCCAATTAACCGTAGTTTTTCACGTTTGTGTGTCTTGTTGTCATATTGCTTCGTGTTGGTGTAGTTAAACTTATATTTATATGTATGAGGAGGGCAAGGTTGTCTTGTACTAAATTACAGTCGTATAGATAGGCTGGAATAGAGAAACTTACTCATTCCAGAGACATATCTTTTTCCTTAAGCTACCACCCGTGAAATCTATTTCTCACACCTTTCTCACGTACCTATCACCATCCACTCTACTCAGACGGGCCAAAATAACTCACAACCTATCTGTACGACAACACCGCTACCCACCTAGTGCTGAACGAAATTTGATTGAATTGGTTGATTTGAGAGGCCGGAATATACAATGTATCTCAGTGGAAAATTAGGCGGAAATACAGCTGGAATTTGAACTGAGAATTGGTAAATTATAATGTAGTGAAATCAAAGTCTGTGCACACACTGCAGCGCAACTGTTAGACTAGCGACTCCTAAAAGCCAGACAGAAAAAGGAGGCTTTGTACTTAAAAATTCCACAACTATAAGTAACAGATCGAGTATTGGGCAACTTAGTAATTTACAAGTAAACCCGCATTTTTAATACAAGACTGGAAACTTAGGAATTTGATCACCAGTCATAGAGAAATTAAACAAAAGTTTTCCCAGATTTCGCAGAACACCAGCCGTCAGAGGAATTAACTCTAATTTCCTAGACCAAGTCATAGAGGAATTAAACAAACATTTTCCCAGATCAGTGATTTCGCAGAACACCCGCCGTCAGAGGAATTAACTCTAATTTCCAGACCTAAGTGATTTCGAAGCATCTAATACAGAGCTTTGTCTTCTAAATCTGTGCAAGGAGATTGTGTATTCCCAAAATTGTAGGGTAAGTGTAAACAATTTATTTACTAATGTGAAATTTGACATGTCTCTTGCTAAGTGGTTATATAGGAGGCTGGCAACCTCAACATATGAAAACATTATACGCATGAACCACTACTGCAAGAGCTGGTGATTGTTTCTGACTAGTCGTGCGGAAACCTGACAGCAGAGGTGACCCCAGGACTCCGACTGGAGCAGTAATGAATGATGATTACATCATGTGTACCTCAAGTGTAGCATATCATTTTTGTGATGTATGTAACTCGTTAATGTTAGTTCAGGCACAAATAATATTCTCACTGTCCAGACACATGTTACCCGTTAATTCTCAGAGTAATATTGGTAAATTTTAACCATCTTCTTGGAGTTACGTTGGGCGTGATCGAGAATTAAATTTTTCTGAGAGTTTAACATTGGTGGGCGGACAACGGGAACGTGAGCCTGTTAGAGTGCTCCAAGCAAATGTACTTAGCAGAAGGCAATTGTTTTTCAATTTTTCTAAAGTTCGTGGTTACAAGCCATCAGATGATTTGTTGTACTAACGCCGCTAGTGTGAGAGAAACGCATCCACCCTAACCGCTTACAGTGGAAGAGAGTGTGGAGAAGGCTTTCTTCATTACGGAATTGATGAACCACAGCTGCAGGACTCAGCTAGAGTTAAGTTTCTTGTAAAATAGGCGAAAGCAACGGACTTTTGATAAATCCTCACCTACATCTCCGTGAAGAAAACTTTTATCTAAATTTCACCAATCTTTCCATATTTATTTAACTGTTAAAGACTAATTCATTATTAAAATTGTTACATGTTTTAAAACTAAAAAATCATAGTCGCTTCAGTTTTATATGTATGAAAGCAAACGTATGAGCCCAAATATTTTATATAAATATATAAATATATAAATATATAAATATATAAATATATATATATATATATATATATATATATATATATATCTATACATATATATATATATATATATATATATATATATATATATATATATATATATATATATATATATATATATATATATATATATATATACCTAGACATATATTTACCTCTAAACACAGCTATACCTTATAAGAGGGATTTTGTTGGATTACACCAACTGGGGGCTTGAACGGGCTAAATCATTGCTTACATCCTTCACAAAAGGCGACGGACCAGATATAATGCGTTAACAATTGTTCAGCCCAATGCAACATTGTTCGTGACTTCTGGAAATATGTTGTGAATTCTCCCTTACGGTAGAAGTGTCATTAATCTTCTATCTACATCTCTGCCAAGAGTAATCTTTCGCGCAGGTAGATACCTTGGAAGCCAATATTAGATGCTTTTGAGTTTTGGTCACTGTTGGACCACTACTGCAAAGCAGGGGAGGCAATCCGTGACAGTGATTTTTTCATTCTTCATAACGGGACATTTTTCTTAAACATGGGGGACAGTCGACAATTGCCGAACGGTGACATCTTCTTGCTACGGGAGTGAATGGCGAGTAATTACACTGCCATCTGATGGTCTGGGTTCTATTCCCCGTCACTTATACTACATTTCAGTTGTCTAGTTTTCTACTTCTTTATTTGTTACGAGCACCAGCAGCATACCTTTTTATGTGTATTAATTACTGATTAACTCTTAAAGGACGAGGAGCCAGTTTTCTTGGCCGATATTTCTTTTTTTTTTTTCCCAGTCTCCAACTATTTTATACTCATTAAAATTGTTTAAATTTTATAAACTTAACATATTCAGAATCCTCATTCATTTTCCTTTTTAAATATATATAACATGATTATATTTGTTAAAAAAAACTTGCGTAAAACATGGGAAAACCCCTACGTCCTGAAAGAGTTAACTAAAAGTGATGCGTAATATCGGCCTGAAGTTTTCGATTTCGTGGTAACATAAACACGATCATCTGCCAGTAAGAGAAGCGATTCAAGAACGTGAAGGCCAGCTTTTAGACTTTGCTATCTCAACTGTTTGTGACGCGTGTGTAATAAGCAGGGGCGGAATGAACAGTCGGGCAATATGGCAGTGCCCGAGAGCTCACAACGATAGATGACCCACTCTTTCCTAGCCTCAATATAGCTTAATCACTCTGTGACGACAGTCTTATTTCATTCGTTCCTGTGACCATCTTTGCTTCACTCCATTATGTCAGTAAATTCCGATACCCTTTCTTTTGATACACTCTTCTGTGTCATTATTGACCGGTCCTTATCTGCCTTTTACGCCTCAAGCTACCGATAATTATCTTATCTTCGGGTTGGCACTATGCGTTTTACCAGCTTGTCACATTCCTGACCAGTTTATATTTTCTTTGTGGACAGTGGGCGCTTGACGAAGGCGGTGGTTAATACCACATTGACTTGTTTACTCAAGACACAGGCAGGAGACGTATTTTTAAAGATGAGAATTAAACTGCCTATCACCATACTTAGGTTGCGTAATAATTTCAGATCCTCTTGGTTTAAGATAGTAGTTGTAAGATAACATGTGTCTAATTCGGCAGGCATGACTTGCACAAATACAGTCATTCCCTACAACAATCTAGAAGTATTAGGACACGTAGAGATATGATATAATCAGTTCCGGCAAGATGTTTCGCCTTGGTTGAGTGAACTTGATGTCTGCACCCGGATGACTAATTTATTGTTTTAATATATGCATACAGAGCTATTAAATTAATATTAAATTTGTTGAATTATCTTCAGCTGGTGGCTCATTAAATACGAGTCAAAATTATTTTTCTCACAGAAGTGGGCGGAAAATATAAAGTTTACAATCAGCTTAGACGAAGCAGTTGTTGTACTTGCCATTCTAAAATCAACGCGAGACTCCCTAAAACATGGGCAGAAAACCCCCTATTTACGTATCTGCCACGAGTAATCTTGACCGAATGGTTATCTTCGGAAAACTCCTTCTTTTACTCGAATTTTTGACCATTCGTCGACCACTACTGCAGAGCAAGGGAGACAATCTGCGACACAGCCTAAATGCGACCGCTAACTCCAAATGCTGTGCTTGGTGCCCCGATAATGGGCTCTCCCAGTGTGAAAAAAGGAGGTGTGTCTGTCCAGAAGACGTTCACGATCAAGTCGATGGAGGTTCTTTTGATCTTGTATAGCGTATATTGGGGAAGTCCTACAAGTTGTGATTTATGTCTGTACATGGGATTTTGAGATTTTGATGGGCTGGCAACCAATCAAGTAAAACAATTGCCACGGAAACCACACTGTAGACGGCATGAACTATTTGCTTGGTGAGGGATTCTGGGAAACTACCTTGCAAATAACTCCAAAGGCTCCATTCAGAAGCAAAAGAGTTAGCAGGCTCTCTTGAATCCAGTACAGTCCTAGCCTCTTATTCCTCATTTGGAGATGAACGCGAACAGAAGAAGAAGATATAGCTTAATCAGCTGGATGAGTGCTTGGGGGTCGTCCACTTATAACGTCACAAAGTGAGGGGAAGGGGTCAACATTTTGTGACGTTGTGTGACGATAGGGGGGAGGGGGTTTGGAAAAGTTTGACGTCACATAAAAATATAAGAGTCACACTCGCTTCGTTCATAAATTAGATTTCTACTTTTATCTGCAGTAGATAGATTTTATCCGCAATAGTTAACTTTTTCCGCAATAGGTAACTTTTATATGCATATGTTAACTTGTATCCGCAATAGATAACTTTTATCCTCAATAGATAAATTTTATCCGCAATAGATAACTTTTATCCGCATTTGGTAACTTGTATCCACAACAGATAACTTTTATCCACAATAGATAACAACTCCCTCGAGGACGACTTATATTAACATGATAATCTCATGTGAAATATCGATATACAATTCAAATCTAACATGGAAAAATATAATATTATCGTACAACTTAAAACTAATAGTTAACCAGCCTACAAGAGTAACACAAGCATCATCCACACTAATCGACCACATCTACGTCACTTGCCCAGAAAACATCATAGAATGCTCTGTCCCTAATATTGCAATGAGTGACCACTATCCAGTATGCTGTACATGGTCAAAGAATTAATGTAAAGTTCCCAAAAATAAACATGTAAGTATTAAATTTAGAAGTTTCAAACATTTCAGTCGGGAATTATTTTTGAATGACTTGCTAACTGCACCTCTCGGCCGTGTTTACCAACTTCCTGATCCGGATGACACTATTGCATACTGGTCGAAAAATATTTTATAGTGTTTTTGACACGCACGTACCAGCTAAAGAAAATCTCCGTGGATCACGCAGGAAGTGTTGGAGGCTATGAGGCAGAGAGATCAAGCGAACAAAAATAAGGACCTCAACACATACCGGGTATACAGGAACAAGGTTCAATATTTCGGGGGTCTCTTCTGAGGACATGGCCAACCCAGCTCCAGCGTCTGCCAGCTATGATGGTGTGCATGTCCTCTTGCTTGCTCCGAGTAAGCAGATCTTGGTTGGTGATGGTATTCGGCCAAAAGATTCTGTGAATTTTTCTTAGGCATGTTGTGTGGAAAGAGGACAATTTCGACATTTCCTTCTCTGTAACTCTCCAGCATTCCGCACCATAGAGAAGCACAATATTTAATTCGCAAAGAAAAGAAAAATCATTTTAGAAATATGGTTCAGAACAAATCAAATAGTAAGGAAATATGGAAGGCAATTAACACCTTTGCGAAAAAACGTAATGCACCAGACTCATTATCATCCAACACTTCATTTACTTGTACAGTAAATCACTTTCAAGCAGAAATAAGCAGTCTGAAATCCACAATACCACATTCCCCTAGTGACTTAGACAAACTTTCAGCATTCTGTGAGAAGAAATGTACAAACTCAGTTCCACCCGACATTCCTTTTATGACAGTTAATGAAGTGTATAACTATCTTCATGGCCTTAAAGATAATAGCTCATCAGGGCTTGACGGAATTAGTAATCGAATACTGCGTTATGCTGCACCAGCTATTGGTGATTCACTAACTTATACATATAATCAATGTATCGCCAAAAGTTATTTTCCTTCGGCCTTTAAGATCGCCAAAGTATATCCTCTCTTCAAACCCGGTTCGTCAGATAACAGTAACCTTGGTAACTATAGACCAATTTCTCTTTTATCATCGCTATCTAAACCCCTAAAAAAACACATACATAAAACAACACTACAGTACCTAGTTAGCAATGACTTGCTAATTGACAGTCAGTCAGGGTTTAGACAAAAGCATTCATGCCACGCAGCTCTAACTAAGATGATAGACAACTTGCACCTAAACATTAATAACGATAACATATGTGGAGCAATCTTTGTAGACTTTAGGAAAGCATTTGATATGTTAGATCACGCTGTTTTAATAAGGAAATTAGAAACAATGAAAGTTAACTTTAAACCAGTGACATTACTTAAATCATTCCTATCCGACAGACAGCAAGTAGTGTGGTACAATAACTTATTGTCAAACCCAACTATTATTGACACTGGTGTTCCTCAGGGTTCTATTCTCGGCCCTTTACTTTTTTACATTTATATAAATGACCTTCCACTACACATCAAGCACTCATCCTGCGACCTATTTGCCGATGACTGTACCATTTATACTAGTGATAAAAGTTGCAACACGCTAGAAATATTATTACAAAGCGACACAGACAATCTTATTAAGTGGAGAAATGAAAACTGCATGCAAATAAATATCATTAAAACAAAATGTATGATAATATCAATTAGACAAAAATTACAAAACTCACTGAAAACAACACTTCAGCTCTACACTGGAACCTCTTTAAGTGAAAATGTAAATGAAAATAAAACACTAGGACTCATAATTGACCAACATTTAAGTAGCGATTCACACGTACAAGCACTGATCAAACAAACGGCACAAATAGTTTACCAGTTAGCTAAAATCAAACATTTCCTAGATGAGGAGACTCGAAAAATGTTCTACACATCCCAAATACAAACACATCTAGACTATTGTTCCACAATTTGGGATGGCTGCTCCATGTCCAGCACTAAAAGACTATATTCATTACAAAAACGTGCAGTGCGCCTAGTTTCAGACAAAAACCTCACACAGTGTGTAGACCCATATACATATCTTAACATATTACCACTAAGAAAGCGCTTTCTCTTCAACAAAGCCAAATTTATTCACAAAATCTTATCACAGAATGCTCCAAAGTATTTGTGGCCTATTTTAAACTACAGCGGAAGACGCAGTCAACGCTTAAATAAATTACACATGCCCAAGCCTAGGCTCGACTTATTCAAGAAAAGTTTAGCTTTTTCTGCTGCTCATCTGTGGAATAATCTTCCACACGACCTAAAAAACCTGCTTAGTCCATATTCATTCAATCACAGACTTTTCAAATACATCATGAGGGCAGATTATATGCCACCCTGATTTAGTTATGTTCTTAAATAATTATATAACATCATATGTAGGTTTTAAAGATAATTTTGTCCTGTTTAGTATTAATTATGATAAGGTACTGTAAATCTGTGTAACTATTATTGTACTGTTACAATGTTGGGATTTTATTTTATTGTATTTTATTTTATTATTTAAGTAATATTTAAGATACGTGTGGGAATTAATGGATTCAGTATGGATGACGAGAGAAAGGAAAGGCAGAACGTTAGACGAGCCTGCGTGCCCAATTCTAAACCCTTTGAAAATAAAGTTCGTTCGTTCGTTCCATTTGATGTTAATTGTGCCCAAGCATTCAATTGTTTGTACATGTTTCATATTTGAACCATTAATTTTTATTTTTCAATGTGGGGTAAGTCATGAGCCTTCAGCTATACCGTTACTTTCCACTACTAGTTTAAATATCACTTTTTGTATAGTCACTTATGACTGCAGGGGTCTACTAATACTACTTTTGTAGTTCTTCCCAACTCTTAAGTTTCAACAAAGAGTCATCAGCATATCTCAGGCTATTGAAGTTGTATCCTCTACCAGATATCTTTGGCGTGTCTTCAGTTTTTCTCATTATGTTTTCCTATAAAGGCTGACAGGCGCGAGGTCAGGCGACAAGAAACAACCTTGCGTTACGCCCATTTTTATCTCTGAATTATCTACTATGTGTCAGAGTAAATGTGTCTGAGTGTATGGGTATATGGTTTATGACGTATATACTGACTTAGAGAGGTGTAGGCGACAGATATACTGACGTACACAGTAAAATAGGCGACACTGGAAATTACTAGACCAGTGCTTACTATTTCAGTGTCAATGACGCTCGAGTCTTTATCACAAATTCTCATTCACCCGCGACTAAATTTCCTGATGTTTTTGGTAATTTTCTTCTTACTCTCCCTTGTGTACAATTGTATATATTATTAATTTTGTCACATGAACAAAAAACATAAATGAACTCATGTCTTAAGTGTTTATTTTATTCAAGTTATTGAACATCCTAAAAAATATGTAAAGATAACTTGGAGTGAAAACCCCCCCCCCCCCCAAAAAAAAAAAGAAGAAATAATAACACTGACAAATTATTAGAATTTTTCTAGTTTACATAAAGTTGTTGTCATTACTACAGGGAAAGCAAGTAATCGAATCCAATAGTCTCCATAGTAGGAGTAAATTTCAAAGAAATGATTTTTGTTTGAAGTCACAATGAAGCTCAATCAACACTTCTGACATTTCCTCAACATCTGCTTTCTTGATGTGGCTGGTGATAAAAGGATTAACTATCCACATCTGATTTTCCAAGTCCTGCAGATGCTTCTGAGGAAAATATGTTTCAAAATTTCTAGACAGCAACTGCAGATGGTCGGAAATAATGTCGATCAGTGTTTTCTCCAGATCAGGTTATTTTTCTTCCCACTCACACTCTTTGAGGAAGCTTTCCAAATGTGGGAAATTGCCTTTGAGAACGTTACTATGCTACATGGTGATCTTGAATTTCACGGACGTTCAGTATATATCCTAATATATTGAAGTCTTTAACACTTCACTCCTCTACGGCAGTATCTGCTTGGGACTACCTTTAATTTTTAGCAGAAAAAAAATAGATTAAGCGGTGACAGAAGCAGAAAAATAAATTAAAAGGAAATAGCAGAAAAACAGATTAAAAGGTGATATTAGCAGAAAAACAGATTAAAAGGTAATAGTAGCAGAAAAACAGATTAAAAGGTAATAGTAGCAGAAAAACAGTAAACAGCGATAACAGGTAAAAGTAAACCCATATCGCATATTGCTATAGAGGAGTGAAGTGTTAGAGAACTCACTTTACTAGGTCACCATCGAGAGGTGGGGTGACAAGCTGCCTGTTCCTTCCCTAACTCAACAGCAAAGTCAGGTACCCATTTACAGTTAGGTAGAGTGGGGCGTGTCGATACCGTGAATCAAACTCGACACCTTTGCTGCGAGAGGCCAGCGCTCTAATCGCTTAGCCAATCCGGACGCTCCTTCCACCATTAGATCCAGGATTTTAAATTTACCTTTACCTTTAAAATTATAGCAGCATCCGAGCAAAGAAAGCGAGAAAGAGATTCAAAGAGAGAGAGAGAGAGAGAGAGAGAGAGAGAGAGAGAGAGAGAGAGAGAGAGAGAGAGAGAGAGAGAGAGAGAGAGAGAGAGAGAGAGAGAGAGAGAGAGACAGAGAGAGAGAGAGAGAGAGAGAGAGAGAGAGAGAGAGAGAGAGAGAGAGAGAGAGCGAGAGAGAGAGAGAGAGAGAGAGAGCGAGGGGAGAGAAAAAGAGAAGAGACAAAAAAAAGAGAGAGAGAGCGAAGGGGAGAGAGAAAGAGAAGAAACAAAGAAAAGAAAGAGAGAGAGAGACAAAGAAAAGAAAAAGAGAGAGAGTGAGGGGGAGAGAGAAAGAGAAGAGACAAAGAAAAGAAAGAGAGAGAGAGAAAGATCGAGGGGGAGAGAGAAAGAGAAAAAAACAAAGAAAAGAAAGAGAGAGAGAGACAAAGAGAGAGAAAGAGGGCGATGTTCATTTACTCCGCGTCGTACGACATAATACACTCCAGCTTATGTATTCCATACCACAAGGATGAATCAACCATGAGCAATCTAGCTGCTTGCTATCCGACTTATCTGTCCAGGATAAATGTAATTAATTATGTAAACGTATCCCAATCCTACATACACTTTCGGTGCCCAGGTCCTATTGTTACTTGTCGTAACAGAAAGTCATTCTGTAACGAGAGAGTGCGGTACTGCGTATTATCATAGCTTATCTTGACGCGATTTATGGCTCACCTAAATGAGCTAAGGTGGAAAATGCTGTTCGCGATACTGGCTTTGGTAGAAGGGTTAAGTCTTTCTTCTCTGGACGGCACCTTACATTCACACACGCACGTCTACACTCACAGGGGCCATGTGGGGGTACCAACACTTAATGATCAAAGAGGGAAACTTTTTCTTCGACATTCTCAGATGTCTACTTGAATATTTTCAGAGAAAACAGTTGTCAGCTTGAGGCTTTTTGCATCCATAGTTTGTCCAGGAATGGTACTGCCGACGGCCATGTGTGCTTTCTCTGTTCATAATTTGTTCGGCATCGTTAAATCAGATGTTCATCATTTGTTTGGCATCGTTAAATCAGATGTTCATCATCGTTAAATCAGATGTTCATCATCGTTAAATCAGATGTTCAGCAGTCATGTTATCAATGCCACAGTTGCACTCATCGGTAGTTCCTATCTTCAGACACCGCACGGGCCACAACAGATTGGGGTATCATCTATTCAACAAAGAGGGAAACGCGAGGCCTGGTGATTCACAGACAAACAACGAACATAGATAGACAACGAACACAGACAGACAACGAACATAGACAGACAACGAACATAGACAAACAACGAACATAGACAAACAATATGCAACAAATCATTCAGTGTTGTTCCCGGAGGTATTTGATGAGATAAAGAAAGAATTTGACCTCTGCTCCCTCGGGCATTGCCATACAGGGCAACTAATATGAGGTTCTGTGTGGGGCTGGTAACCGCATCATGTAAAATAAATAGCTACAGAAACCACACCCCTACAAGATCATGTGATTCCTTGGTGCGGGCTTCTTGCAATGGAACCAGCTACACTGGTGGCTCCATGCTCCATACGGAGTGAGAAGGAAAATTACGGGATGTCACAATTCATTGTCAACCATCATCATCATCCTTCAGTTCCTTAACGAGCTTAAGCCGTCAACAAATGTAAGCCAGGTTTTCCTGACCTGTGCCATCCGCTCAAGATTTGTCCATAGCTTCTGTATTCCTGTCATTTATATCCCCAGTTCTCTTCTCTGTGTGTTTTCCTGTCTCTCTCATTATTTTAACTGCCATGTGTATTCCAGAATAAGACCTGTCTTGTAATGCTAACAGTAGGTTTTCTCAGTGTGTGTCCTATCCCGTGCTAGTGTCTTCTTCTCATGTGTCAGTGGCAGTAAGAATCAACGAGTCCTACACAAAGCCGATCCTCACATATGGAAGCCGGTCACAGACAATCACTAAACAAGCAACAAGAATCTGGTGGTCATATAGACCACTGGTTCTCCGCGTGGGCCATTTGGCCCTCCAGGGGGCAATGTCATATTTCTAGGGAGCCACAGTAAGATGGTATAGTACCTTTTTCCAGCTAACAGCGATTATGTGGGGGCACAGATGTAAATGAGACTCAGAAGGGGGCCATGAGCAAATAACAGGTTGAGAACCTCTGAAAGTCATTGTTTCACAGAAGACCGTTAATAATACAGTAAACACCTAAAAATTAGGCTGTCTTGGCAGAGACCAGTGTTCGGAGAAAGCCTATTACATAAGCAACTGGCTTCCTGTGAGCACGTTATGAGAGGAGGATAGCTGTAATAGTTTGTGACAACAGGGAAGATTGCTGGAAAACGGTCAAACTGGACGACAAACTGGACAGTTTAGCATCATGGCACGGACAAATATCACCACCAGAACTGATAACCAGAACTACGGACAGGAAACTGTGGACACACATGAGTGCCTATGGGATCCGGGCATGGTATGTGAATATGTAAGAAAATTAGAAGTTAAAGGTAGTCTCATAGCAGATACTGCCTTTGGGGGTGAAGAGTTATTATATTCTGGGGGGTGATCGTAGTGGCTAAGTGGTATGACGTTTGCCTCGAATTCTAGAGGTACCGGGTTCGATTCCCTGTTACGGGAATATAATTTATGGACATTTTTTTTTCTTCAGAACCAGTGGTCTTTGTCGCGAGAGGTTCAGATGTTATTGAAAATAAGAAGATATCCTGGACATACAGGTGTATCAGATGATACTATGATAGTGCCAGATAAGAGTCTGGTCTTATCATTAATACCCCCTTCTCTGAAAAAGTAAGGGTGTATAGACAACAAAGGTAGGGTCAAGCTGTGTAAGTTCCCAGAGAAGATGGTGATGTAGTAACCTATCTGCTACCTCTCCTGATCCACCTCTGTGATTATGGTAGATAATATTGTTTCTGACTCTGCTAGGGGAAATTATTTAATTAAAATTTACCAACATTGAATAAAAACTTAACTTAAAGAATTTAAGTAAGTCTGCTGGTAAATATTTACAATTTATTTATACATGTATTCTTTTCTGTTTGAAAATTTTTTTTTTAAATCAACTATTTTACAAAAGTAAATAAATAAGAACAGTTCAACAAATGTCTTTCACTTGTGTTAAGATGTCTATCATTTTGAAGACAGTTTAGCTTGCTTGATCTTTCACTGAAGAATTCTAGTGTTGTTAGTACAATTTAATTGAAGCTCTATATTGTTCTGTTCATCACGAACTGGATGCGTTTATTTTGGTGAACAGGCATACGCTACACAGTTGCCTTGAGAGCAACTTAACTGAGTCACTGCAGATGGCTCCCTCTGATGCTGGAGAGAATCTTCAGATGAAAACCTTCCAACTGTTACACACGATATGGCTGGCCCTCTACCATATACTGGCACTGCATTCGTTGCAACTTCATTAAGAGAAGCCTCTTCTTATTTGTTGTAGGCTTTAGGTAAAAGGATTAAACCTGAAACGAAGTCAAACGCAATCCCTGTATTTGCCTATCAATATCCCTCTATGACACAGATGGGGACGATAGACAGTTTCAGACTAGCGTGCTAGCAGATGCACAAGGTATAGTGTAGTAGCAACAATCATTTTAGTTCAATGTGATCATAATTTTCTTCTACCTTCTTAATTATCATTCGTTTCCCATGATTCGCCTCCATACAATAATTTGGTTGCGAATAAAACTACTAAGTAATAGGTCAAATTATACAGTACTTCAATCCCTTTCATCCTTCCTTATGTTCCTGGTAGGTGTCTCATTCCATTCAAGAAATACTTCTTTAAATACCGTTCTAAACTCATAGACACACTTGGCCATCATTCTCAATACTTTAAATATTTCCGAAGGCAGGCTTTGCCTCTAGAATTACACATGAGACTGTAAGTTTCACCAGTACACACTGTCCATTCATAACACATCTATACACGTCTTAAAGCACAGATGGATTAATCAATAGAATTACACATAAATATATATAGATTCGTTCTTACCCTCAGGCACACACAGACGAGCCCTTAATGGTTGATTAAGGTCTGCTAATAGGTACAGAAGGCAAACACTTGCATTAACATATGCTCCTTTTTTGCCACTCTCTGTATATTCAAATAATAGTGACTGACCCGAGATTGTTAGGCGTCTATTTATAGTGTGACCTCGGACGTACGAGATGGGAGCCCCGAGGAATGTAATCACGATCAGAAAATATGGGTACCTTTTTGCCTATCGTTCAATGTAGGAAAACTACTTTTTTAAATTATCTCCGTTATTCCTGGTGCGATTTTATTCATCCAAAGCTTAAATTATACCTGGAATTCGGTTTTATATATCTATGTAATAATCTTTTAATTTCCAAATTGCATTTTATGTTATGCATAGTTTAAACTACACGTAAAGTGTAGTGTTGGGCAGAGCAACCTAACCTTTGAGGTGAAGACAGGAGTACGACAGGGATGCCCCTTATCAACCACTCTATTTTTAACAGTCATAGACTGGGTGATGCACCAGACAACAGAGGGCAGTCCAAGAGGAATAAGATGGACTACATTTTCTACATTGGAAGATCTGGAATATGCAGATGACATTGCACTACTAGCACATTCACATCAACACATCCAGGAAAAAACGGATAGACTTAATAAGTTTAGCCAGCAGGTGGGCTTGAACATCAAGTTAAAGAAGTCAGAGGTCATGACGCTCAATGTGAGCAACCCTGAGCCCATATCAGTAAGGAATCAGCAACTGGTACAGACAGACACCTTCACATACCTAGGATGCATAGTAACACCAGACGGCGGGGCAGGCAAAGACATCAACATCGGAATGAATAAGGTAAGAACAGCCTTTTTTAGCCTAAACAACATCTAGAAGTCCTCTCAATACAGCACAAGCACAAAATTAAGATTATATCAGAGCTGTGTGCTTTCTGTGCTTCTCTATGGTGCAGAATGCTGGAGAGTTACAGAGAAGGAAATATCGAAATTGTCCTCTTTTCACACAACATGCCTAAGAAAAATTCACCGAATCTTTTGGCCGAATACCATCACCAACCAAGATCTGCTTGCTCGGAGCAAGCAAGAGGACATGCACACCATTATAGCTGGCAGACGCTGGAGCTGGGTTGGCCATGTCCTCAGAAGAGACCCCGATGCCATCACAAGAACAGCTATGCTTTGGACCCCTGAAGGAAAACGAAAGAGAGGCCGACCAAAAACAACCTGGCGGAGGACTGTGGAGGCTGAGATGCAAAGAATGAACCAGAGTTGGGGCACTGTACGAAGGATGGCCGCCGACCGAGCAAAGTGGAATCAATTTGTTGTTGCCCTACAAAACGCCACTAGGCGTGATGGCCACTGACTGCTTTGACGGTCGGCGGCTAAGGATCAAAGAAGAAGATAGTTTAAACTGCTAAATTTAGGACAACCTGGAGCTTCGAATGCATTCAACCCAAGATTTCTCCCGTCCTATATTAGTATTAGTAAAAGTATTATTACTTACGGGTAGAGTAACATCCCTAATATTGTGTTGGTACCCTCTTTCAAGTGGTATTTCTTCCAAAATGCTGTAGTAAAATTCCGAAGTTAATCAGGTTACACAGATTTGGCCTTGCCATCTTTATTTTCCCAGCGGTAGTAAACACAGGACCAAGAAAGCGTTTTCATTGGTTAGTGTATCATATCTTTCTACAATGTATGGCGCGCGGTATGGTCAGAATTATTTAGAAATCGTGATGTGAGACAGACGTCATTTCACGAGTCTTAATGATGTCATACTCTCCCCCCCCCCCCCCCCTGGGTAGTGAGATCGGAGCACTGATGGAGTTGTCCGTGTGCAATAAAGATAGTCCTTAAAACCAAAACAAACTTAGTTTTTAAAATATGACGAAACAAATCTGCACATTTTATTATTCATCCACGTTAAGCGTTAAAATACCCTTATGGTTCATATAGCTTATCCTGGTTATCGATTTACGACCATATCGACTTATGACGGGTGTGACGTATAATGGAAATAGAGCCTACAGTAATCTGATAGTCTTTGTAATCCCGTTAGCGCTCTATTATTTGCTAGCTAAAACCATGCATTTACTGCCTGTGTACTTACACAAGCTTAATTTTTTTCATCCACGCCTCTTCTCTTGGAACTCAAGCAAACTAAGTGTTTACAAACTTTCGTGACCTGCCCGTCATAACAGGTAGCGAATCAGGTTTGTTTACCTCGTCTCCTCACGCGAGCTTATCTGTCAATCATACGATACTTGACAGACCGCCCGTGAATAACATAGAATCTTATGAAGTTCGTACTCAGGGGAAGTCAGAAACCCCTGGGCTCTTTGAACTTCAGAAGCGGGCATTCGTACAGAGAAAATCTTAGTTGTTGTTATTGATCCAGCGGCACTTGGGCTCTCGCCCTTCGGCCCTGAGAAAATCTTAGAGAACCCCGTTACCCGTATAAGTCTTTTGATGACGATCGAAAGCGCTCGACAGAAGACTGGCCGTAGAACTTTTATCTTGAATCTCTGTTTCTGATTCTCATTACGCATGGTAACGTGAAAAGTAACATCATCAATAGATCAGAGAAACATAATGATATATAAATTGTGTTTTCTTAAACCTATCATTTGTCACTCAGAATTTTTGGATAGTCTAAGCACGCAGTTCTAGAACCATTTCGCTAAATGTGTCATTAGCATTCGTGGGAATATTTCATTCTGATTTTTTGGTAATGGAAATTAGTGCTTACGTGTTTTAAAGTGTTAGCTTTACTATTATAATTCACTTAGATTTTCTAGCTGGTAAAACTAGTGAAATAAAATAACGCGTAGCTATTTCATACCAGATATTCAGGTATAATGTTAATTTTCACCACACGCTTTCTCACACAAGAAGAGACGGTTTTAGTTGACTGATTTACATGCTAGGCGCGACTGATAGTGACAGAAAAGAATTCACGCTTATTTCATTGCACGTATTTATTATAAGTGCTTTTATTTAATATCATACGACTAAACTATCAGACGCCGACCAAATTATTAGCTACTTAAGCGACGTACGATAGTGCAGGCATAAAAGAAAACACCGTGTGCCTTTTAAAATTAATCAGGACTGACGGAGTGCATAAGAGATCGTCTTGTCCCCGTCTGTGTGCATATATATAGCTATATGTAGGAGTAGCATTTTTCCATAATTGTTTTCTTATATCCCTAGCAGACCTGATCACAAGGGCGTCCAGCGGTCTTTTTTCCCTGATTGCTTAATGTTGTCTGTTCTTGGCTTGTGCGTCACCAATTTCATTTGTGAGCAAGTATTTGCCAACGATACATGAGAAACATTTTAACTTGTAAATTTAACTGGACTTATCAAACCCAGCGATATTTTTTCAATTTTATCAGCCCACTGGGGTGTGCAAAAATAACATTTATTCCCGACTTCTGACAGTCGTATTGAAGCGTAGCATCAAGAATTTACGCTGTTTCAGAATCGGCACTCTACCATAGAGTCAGCCGATAGGATTATCATCATTTATCAATTGTAACATGTTTAGCAACCAGATGTTTCCCAATCCTGGAAGTATTTTCCTCTTTTAACTGTAAACCCCAAGATCACGCTCCCAGAAAAAACCCACACCAAATTCGGCGCTCACCTCACTAGTTTTTGTTTTTTTTGTTAGAGGATGGACTGGGGCCAATTTGGGAATTGAACCTGATATGACATATTCAGGGAAAACCGTAATTCCAAGGGATATCACCAAGAGTAGGTAAGAGTGATTGAGTGGCCACTGTATGAAAGAGAGAGAGTGAATATTTTTTCTTTGTTACAGGGACTTTACCAAAATTGGATTTGCTTAAACTTGTTAACTTTACTGGGTAGCATATAGTAGGAACTTGTTTACTTTACTGTCTACTCTGTAACATAGTGCTAACCTTCGACCTTTGGGTTATTAACTTTTGGGTTCTTTTCTCCATAGGGGGAGGGCACATTTATTCTGCTATTTCATATGTATGTAAATCTGAGTTTATTTGATCTTTCTTTAGATATCTGATGCTGTCAAGTTTAAATGATAATAAACAGCAAAAGAAACTTAACTTTGTATGTTGGTCAGACCCATACCCAATTAACCGTAGTTTTTTTCACGTTTGTGTGTCTTGTTGTCACATAGCTGTGTGTGTGTGTGTGTGTGTGTGTGTAGTTAAACTTATATTTATATGTATGAGGAGGGCAAGGTTGTCTTGTACTAAATTATAGTCGTATAGATAGGCTGGAATAGAGAAACTTACTCATTCCAGAGACATATCTTCTCCTTAACTATTCCCCGTGAAATCTATTTCTCACACCTTTTCTCACGTATCTATCACCATCCACTCCACTCAGACAGGAAAAAATAACTCATAACTTATCTGTACGACAACGGGGTCGTCGGAACTTATCCCGTCATAAAGTCAAGAACATTCTTTATTGTTGCTGTTCCCTACCTATGTCAGAAGTCGCCAACGTGAAATGGGACATTATTTGCGATTCTAACGTGGTAAGATGCGGAGATGTGAACAATACCTGAGAATATCATCGAGAGAAGATGGGACGGAACTAGAAAGCAGCATTTACACATACCATCCATTCATATAAGAATCAATCAGTGCCCTATTGAGAAAACACGAACACATTAAATGAGTTTTGGCATTTCTGTATTGAATGAATGGGGCTACATGATAAACTTCCATACATGACAGCAACTCTGAGCTATGCAAGTTCCAGAAGAAAAAAAACATGCACGCTTGGGTCAAGCCCTCAACACGTGCTAGACAAAACAGGATACGAACAATGACATATGTTTAACACAAACATGTAAGCGTAAAAATATGTGTACATAATGAAATAAGCGTACAGATACAGGCCACTGCAGTCAAAACTGCAACCAAAATAATAATAATAATGTTTCAAATGTTAAACATCACATCTGCCTATAGTTCGTTTCAAGCATTTGAACATCAAATATTCATGAAGATGGAGATTATTCAAACAAACATGGCTGGTCCGAACACTAAAAATTACTAGCATCAAATCTGGGACAGTTGAAACAGCGAACATCTTATCTTAGCCACAAGAAGATGCCTTACTTTTCTTTCCTAGCACAGATTATGTCTTCTGTGTGCCCTTGTGACTTCACAACTCCTTGGGGGTCAGTAGCACGAAGTTTGGGAGCTGCTGTTCTAACAGACACAAACCTTTTTAGCAGACTAATTCGAACCTTCGAGTAGAATACATTTAACAGGTGAAGTAAACGGAATTTAAAAAACACAGAAGGAGCTAAATTAAATTCACTATATAACTGTAAAAGACAAAAACATGTTTATGCACAAAAGCTTTCTACTGCTAGAGGAAGCAACAATTGAAGAAATGACTGAGTACGTTCATCATCCCCATTTTCTCTTCTGCTCCCATGGGGTCGACGGAGCTACCACTCCAACTGCCTCCCTTACAGGAAGCCTTCACAAAGCATTCTCATGCTTCTGCAGCAGTGGCCCCTGTAGCAATTAGTTTTACACAATCAGGTTGGCTGACTACAGCAAGGATTTTATGTGAAGGCAACCTTACGGAGACCTGCTCTTCAGATGGCATAACACCAACTATTGAAACAATAACGTCCGAAGCTTGCAGACGTCAAGTTATATAGACAGGTCCAAGTAATGCCTGGTAACTGTTCCTATTAATTTACCAGCATGTAATTATATAAGTAAAGTCTTGCAGCTCTCTTGGCAACATTTCAGTCTTAATATAACAAAAATCAGCGAACGAGAAGAAGAATATAACAAAACCACCTTATATTTATTCATTTTGGTTCCCTAAGGAACACAGGCCTTCAACATATGTATGCCAAGTTCTCCTGGAATGTGCCATCCTCTCAAGATCTTAGTGTCTTCTTCAATTCTTTCATTTCTGTCTCCACTTCTCTTCTCACGTGTTAGTTTTTGGTCTCCCTCAAATCTTTTACACTGGGATTCCAAACCAAGGACTGCCCTGTAAAGCTATCAACAGGTTTCCTCAATGTGTGTCATCTCCTGTTCAATTGGCATCTGTCTAGCTTTTTTGTCATCAGTTCCATATACCACTTCAATCCTTCTACTCTACACAAACACACATTTATGAAAGTCTGTAATTTCTTGGTTGTTTTTTATTTTTCGTAGTTCTCCATGCTTCACAACCATACAATAGGGCTGACTTGACAATTCTTATTTTTGTATTGGACTTGGTTTCTTTTGATTTCCATATGTTTTCCAATGCACTGAAACCTCCCCTTACCTTTAACCTTTATTAACAGCCATTTGTTGCGGTTACTTAAAGGGTGTTCTTGCGCCTATTTTAGCAGCACTAAAGTTATAGTAATATCAATTTGTTGTGGTTACTTAAAGGGTGTTCTTGCGCCTATTTTAGCAGCACTAAAGTTATAGTAATAGCCGTCTGCAGTAGTCTTAGCAAAATTACAACTTCTACGTCAATGCGCTAATTGATCAAATAATAATAAAAACATCATTTAAACATTTATAGAACATGACTGAGTCTGAAGATTATTCTTAAAATAATATTTTCAACTTTTCATCCACACCAACATTTCTCTACTGCAGCAACATTGCAGACTTGCATACAAAGTCACACCATACATACGTTAGACCATGGTCACATAATCTATGTAAAATAAAATAATTAAATGTATTTATTTTCTGTTATTAAAACATGTTCAACTTTCATCCAAACCTACATTTCTTTACTGCGGGAACACTGAATATTTGAATACAAAGGCACACCACACATATATAAGTTCATTCAAAACATTCACATAATCTATGTAAAACAAAATAATGAAATATATTTCTGTTATTAAAGCATTTATCTGCATCTAAACTCAGATATAAAATGGACAAATGGAAAATTCCTGGGGGACCTGGATTTCGCAGATGATGTAGCATTCTTAAGTTCAACACCAAGACAATCCCAAGAAGCAATAAATAATTTGTGTCATCTCTCGGTTAAAATTGGTCTCCAAATAAATGCCTCTAAAACTAAAGCTATGAACTTTTCTAACGAGACCTTTGATATCATCTTGAACGGGAAAAAAAACTACAGAAAGTTGAAAGTTTCAATTATTTAGGCAGTAAAATGACTCAGGATGGTGACACAACAAGAGAAATCCATACTAGAATTGCTTTGGCAGCTAGCGCCTTCAATAGATTATCTAACATTTGGAAATTACGATCATTGAATATACATACCAAGCTTCGTCTGTTTAATTCAAATGTTATCTCTCAGTGTTGTTAACATACGGCTGTGAGAGTTGGAAAATAACAAAATCATTGGAGAACAAGCTGAATACATTCGAGAACAAATGTCTTAGAAAACTCATGAACATCAGTTGGAAAGAATTCAAGACTAATCGACAAATAAGAGAAGACTCTAGGCAGAAATATGTCTCCGACTATATAAGGAAAAGACGATGGTCATATATCGGTCATGTCCATGTCCTACGAATGCAAAACAACAGAATACCACTACAGGCGCTCACTTGGGTTCCTGAGGGTAAGCGGAAAAAAGGAAGACCAAAAGAAACACTCAGAAGAACAATAATAAGAGAAGGAAGAACGTTGGGCCTAAATAATGTGCAAGAGCTAAGAGGAGTGGCGTCACAACGAACAACCTGGAGAGCACTGGTTTCTGCCTTATGCGCCGTGTTTGGCGCTTAAAGAATTTATTATTATTTATTATTAAACTCAGATAATAAAGCCCAGTAGATATTAGGGCAGAGAAGGAAAACAACATTTATACAGTATGTATTCATTTGACAGTGAGTAGATGTTGTTATTGAACAGGCTTATACTGAAACAGTAAATTTATAATGTTTTATGTATTTTTAAAAAATTATGCAAGATACAGTAATGACCAGAATAATATAAATATAACTTGCGGCCAATGATATAGTACAGTACAGCAATAGATATGAGTAAATGAATTCATCCATGAAATATAGAATAAAACAGCTGAAACATTAAAGTAAGTTAATAAGTAATACATACATTCAAAACATCAAGCATATAGTCAATGTTCTGTTGTGTAACATAAAACACACTTGCACAATAGCACATACTCGCAACAGGGCATCTTGTGTACAAAGCCAATTAACAACCTACATATTCTAACATGAAACACTACACACTCGTCTGAATTCAAAGTTATCCTAGATGGAAAACTCTCTTATGTGAAGTATAATACACAAAATAACATTAAGAATGTGTAACAAGTTATAACTCAGTGAAGTATTTTTTATCAACAAAAATATCATTCCTTTTTGGAAGCAAGTTATGAAACCAACCATTTTCAGCACCTTGACCTGAGAGATTTGATTTGTTCCTCACATTCTAAACGACAAAAGTTTAATGCATGAAAATTCTCCATGCCACTCCTCTAAGGAGACAAAGAAAGAATGGGACTCCTCCTCCCTCAAGCATGTCATAAGAGGCAGCTAATATGAGGTTGTGCATGGGAATGGCAACCTCATCATATAAAAGAAACTACTATATAAGTCACCCTACAAGAACATATGGGGCTTTGTCACAAGGTTCTTGCAAGTGGGTCAGCTGTAGTGCTGGCTCTACAAGAACATATGGGGCTTTGTCACAAGGTTCTTACAAGTGGGTCAGCTGTAGTGCTGGCTCTACAAGAACATATGGGGCTTTGTCACAATGTTCTTGCAAGTGGGTCAGCTGTAGTGCTGGCTCTACAAGAACACATGGGGCTTTGTCACAAGGTTCTTGCAAGTGGGTCAGCTGTAGTGCTGGCTCTACAAGAACATATTGGGCTTTGTCACAAGGTTCTTGCAAGTGGGTCAGCTGTAGTGCTGGCTCTACAAGAACATATGGGGCTTTGTCACAATGTTCTTGCAAGTGGGTCAGCTGTAGTGCTGGCTCTACAAGAACATATGGGGCTTTGTCACAAGGTTCTTGCAAGTGGGTCAGCTGTAGTGCTGGCTCTACAAGAACATATGGGGCTTTGTCACAATGTTCTTGCAAGTGGGTCAGCTGTAGTGCTGGCTCTACAAGAACATATGGGGCTTTGTCACAATGTTCTTGCAAGTGGGTCAGCTGTAGTGCTGGCTCTACAAGAACATATGGGGCTTTGTCACAAGGTTCTTGCAAGTGGGTCAGCTGTAGTGCTGGCTCTACAAGAACATAAGGGGCTTTGTCACAATGTTCTTGCAAGTGGGTCAGCTGTAGTGCTGGCTCTACAAGAACATATGGGGCTTTGTCACAAGGTTCT
The DNA here is from genome assembly GCA_024509875.1 of Oreohelix idahoensis. Classification (NCBI taxonomy): domain Eukaryota; kingdom Metazoa; phylum Mollusca; class Gastropoda; order Stylommatophora; family Oreohelicidae; genus Oreohelix; species Oreohelix idahoensis. The sequence continues at coordinate 339,536 of JAMPIV010004563.1, forward strand.
TGCAAGTGGGTCAGCTGTAGTGCTGGCTCTACAAGAACATATGGGGCTTTGTCACAATGTTCTTGCAAGTGGGTCAGCTGTAGTGCTGGCTCTACAAGAACATATGGGGCTTTGTCACAAGGTTCTTGCAAGTGGGTCAGCTGTAGTGCTGGCTCTACAAGAACATATGGGGCTTTGTCACAAGGTTCTTGCAAGTGGGTCAGCTGTAGTGCTGGCTCTACAAGAACATATGGGGCTTTGTCACAAGGTTCTTGCAAGTGGGTCAGCTGTAGTGCTGGCTCCATGCTCCATAGGGAGCAAAAAGGAGACAAAAGAATGAATGAACATAGGAAAAAAAACTTTTTAGCTGATTCTAAATAATATGTCCTCATTAATTTTTATATGATATCCCACTTATATATATTCAGTGGCTTACTTATTAAGTCAATAACCTATTATATTCAGTGGCTTACTTATTCAGTGATACTATTTTGAAAAAGGGGTCCACTGAATTCATTGTTACTTCTCAAAGGGCCCAAATTTCTCAAAAGGGTGAGAAACATTGATGGAGAATTCCAAAATAAAGGTTGAACTGTGTGTCAAAATAAACAAAATTTGAGGTGTCTTAGAATATTGTGTCTCAGGATAAAAACGTATTTAGAATTTTAGATTAAAGATTCATTAGCACCTCGGTATACAATCTTTGCTGCTACAAAGAGTGTAGGTCCACTATTGTTTCAATACACTTTAGTTCTAAACACCTAGAATCTCACGATAAAACTTTTGAGCTATCTTTGATTTAAAAATAGAACATCATAACTATCCCATACTTGTACATATAATGTTTATAACACGTCATGTGTATAATATTCTGCCTTATTATATGATACATTCTCACTCAGATAATTTCCATAGCATTTCCTTCTCGGGACTAATTCTTTTCAAGGTTTCATCATGCTGGCTGATAAGCACTAGTGGTCCTTTTCAAAGCTTAGTAATCTTCGGTGCAATGTTTACTTACTTTTGACAGGTGCCCCAATATAACTAAAGTACTCCTGTCTCTGGTTGAATAGAGTGTGCCCCACACACAAAAAGATAAATACCTTAATGAAACAAAATGAACAGTGGAGGACAGTCTAATGTTCATAAAATTATTTGACAGTTCGACTAAGCTATGCCCTGATTCCAGGAACAAAATAATTTTATCGCTTGTGCCAAACTGGCAGTGAACAAATCGAGGTAGAAAATGAGAATAATATGGAAAAAAAAGCTATCATTAAAATCTGATTGACCTCCCTTAGAAGTAATAACATGTAAAACTCAATCCAGTTTTATCCAGTATTTTTTTAAAACTTGTCAAGCCTCAGATTCTGGGTGTTTCTTTCTTCTTTTGTGGCATTTACTGCATTTTACTGTGTTGCCACCGATTCTGATTATTAGCTTCAATACATCATTTATCCTCAGCTTTTTGAACGTTCATTTACAATAAATGATCCTTCGAATGATCATTACATTTGACACATGAACACATTAAAGTGGGCACATGGACAGTTTATTCAACTACATGGCAACTGATGGGACATCATTCTAATACATCTAACCTACTTTACCTCGTTACCGGGATCAAAACCTGGTAGTGGTAGTGTCACACTCCAGTCTACCCAACTGTAAATGGGTACCTGACTCTGCTCTTGAGTTATGGAAAGCAATAGGCAGCGAGGAAGGGGAATGGTCATCCAATCTCATTTTAAAAAAAAGCTGCATCCAGTATGGTGAAGTCTTTAACACTTCACTCCCCTATGATAGTATCCATGACATGACTACCTTTACTTGTCCTGGATGCAACAAACACTCGATACATTGAACGATACATTGAACTCTGATACGATACATTGAACTCTGATAATACGATAAGCAAATTAAATACTTCACTCTAAAATAACAAACATCACACTTTGTATATCCAACACTTGATACACTCTACCATGATACAGCAAAACTGTATGTCACTGATACAATACATCTTTTATTCTTCTTTCTTTCTCATTTTCCCTTTTCACTCCCTATGTTGCATTCAGGCATCACTGCAGCTTGACCCTTCTTACAAGAAGCCCGGATACAAAATCCACATGTTCTTGCAGCAGTGGTTGTCTGTAGCATGATTTTTTTTCACATGATGAGATTGCCAGCCCCCATGTACGTCCTCGCCTTTTATTATATGCTTGAGGCAGCAGTGGGCATATTCTTTCTTTCTCTCCTCAGAGAACACAACAGAATTGCAGAAGGCTTATCTTTTATTCCTTGACAATAAATGTTTTAAAACAATGTAATGACAAACAACACTGCACAATTGAAAAATGTATTGGAATATTGTAACAAAAGCTCTGTCCTCATTCATCTGACAAATTTCACAACAGACATCTGACAAAATGTAATCTTGAACAGCAAATACGAATGATGCATAATCAATACATTTGGAATTTTGTTTCTACTGTGATTAAATAAAAAGCTGACGTATTTTAACAATAATAAACTTTCTTTGGATGTAATAAACATCTGACACATTTTAACACAGACACAAAATCGCCAGACACATTTTTAAATAATAAAACTATGATAAACAAACACCAGACACACTAACAATATACATTTATTCTGATACAATGCTTGACACACTAACATATAAAGGTGTTAGATACCACATACACTTGACATACTACCTATAAACGTGTTTCAAATATACCACACACACTTATCATAAAACTACTATGAAACAGTAAACTGTCCTACCAGAGAAGAACAATAAACATGCCATTAACATTTTTTTTACAAAGCTAAACTGCCATCACATATCCCAACAACATGCCTGTATCTCTCATAACAGGTAAAACAATGACTATATATGTATGCAACATTGGCACAAAATGACACAATGTCAATAATGTGTGCATGGTACTACCCTTTGAAGACCAGAAGAACTAGCTAAACAAGTGTTCTTACAGCATTTAATAAGTGCAGGTAGCCAAGTTCTTTCCTGAAAGATGGGCAAAATTACAATAAAATACATTGAAGAAGAAACTCAGAAGAAAGTGACAAACTAAATGGAAATCATCTGGAAGTTAAAGAAAGGCCTCTTGAGTAGATATGCAGCGTAGCTACAGTTGCTAAACTGGATGTAAACAGAGAGCTACATTTGGTACACTGGGTGTCAACAAAGAGCTACAGCTGATACTCTAGAAGGAAACAAATCTGCACTTGATACTCTGGATGTAAAAAGAGCTACGGCAAACAGAGAGCTGTAGTTGATATTCTGGATGTAAACAGAGAGCTACAGCTTGTACTTTGGATGTAAACAGAGAGCTACAGCTTGTACTTTGGATGTAAACAGAGAGCTATCATTGGTACTCTGGATATAAACAGAGAGCTATCATTGGTACTCTGGATATAAAAAGAGCTACACTTGGTACTCTGGATGTAAGCAGAGAGATGTAGATTGTACTCTGGATGTAAATAGGCTACTTACAGAGACTCAGAAAGAAAGAGAGGAATTAACTTACAGAAACACAAAATGAAATCAGCTGAGCTGCAAGATTAATTAACAAATTCTGTATTTTTCAATAAAGCATTTAACAATACTCAGCAGTTCACACAAAAATTATAGATCGTGTCATTCTAATACTGTGAATTACTTTCAAGTTCAACTGAACAGATCTAATTTATTGATTAAGGATGAACAGAATTTCTGTTCAGAACTATCTGAAGAAAACAATACTACGACACCATGAAGGAAATTACTCTACATTCAATGTCATTCTAATTTCATTCCAACAAATCAGACACCCCTCAAATATTTTACAGCTTGTACTTCATACATACTAAATGTAGCATTTATGGCTTCTCACTTCACCTGGAATACCAAAATGATTAACAATCATTATTATCAAGGTGACAACAACAAAAACACAAAACCAAGAATTATTGGCTCTAGAAAACTTAAATAAAAACATAGAAAAACACATTTAATCTCTGTGACTCCATTCTATGAGCAACAGTTAATGAGTTTAAAAAAATGTTACTATACATACTGCTGCTCAAATCTCATAGCAGAGTGCTACACTGTCCCAAATAATTTGCAGTTTTCATTCACCTGGTATTGGTCCGAAGACAACAAAGTAAAACTTACGTCTATAACTCAAGATTCTCCACTGAACTGGTGTCTTGACCACTAGATTAAAATTCTGCTGTGTTCCCAATTTATTCGTATCTTCTTCTTTGATTCATATCCGCCGACCGTCAAAGCAGTTAGTGGCCATCACGCCTGGTGGCGTCTTGTAGGGCAGCAACAAATTGATTCCACTTTGTTCGGTCTGCGGCCATCCTTCGTACAGTGCCCCAACTGTGGTTCATTCTTTACATCTCGGCTTCCACAGTTCTCCGCCAGGTTGTTTTTGGTCGGCCTCTCTTTCGCTTTCCTTTGGGAGTCCATAGCATACCTGTTCTTGTAATGGTATCAGGGTCCCTTCTGAGGATGTGGCCAACCCAACTCCAGCATCTGCCAGCTATGATGGTGTGCATGTCCTCTTGGTTACTCCGAATAAGTAGTTCTTGGTTGCTGATGATGTTTGGCCAAAAGATTCTGAGAATTTTCCTTAGGCAGATTGTGGGAAAGGAGAACAGTTTTGACATTTCTTTCTCTGTTACTCTCCAGCACACCGCACCATAGAGAGGCACAGAAAGTACACAGCTCTCATACAGTCTTAATTTGGTTTTTGTGCTGTACTGTGAAGACCTCCAAATGTTGCTGAGACCAGCAAAGGCTGTTCTCGCTAATTTATTCGTATACGTTCTCTATATACCTTTTCTTTCACTCAATCTTTTCCTTGTAGGAAGAATGGAAGGTTTGAACTTCCCTTACTTGCTACATCATGCCATGAGTGCTTGTAAGTTCTAACTCCCAATAAATGACATTTTGAAGAAAAAAAAAAGGACATTTTGTGTAATTATTATTAAGAATTATAGGAGATGAAGGAAAACTGAGTTCTCATACAGCATAACCAAGGGGTCCAGTTAATATGAATAACACATGACATGGTAGATCTGTTACACCCATTTCTGTCTGTGAGATGTCAGGCACCTTGAGCTGGCTACTGCCTTTATTAGAGTCGTTAATGTGTCTGAAGGCAAACGAGGAAGAAGATAACTTAAAAGAATGCAAAAACTGGAGTTAGTACTAACAAGCATCCATGGTGTGATATGTCAACAACGTTTTATCTTTATTTTTACAGCCATAGTTCTTGTTAACTAATCCATTTCAAGATTCAGAACTTTCAGGAATGTTTAGTCATCACTGTCCAAGATACCTCAGCATTCTTCTTAGCACAACTGTTCTAAAGCTGCTATTCTTCTTTTGCTGGCCTTTCTACTTGTGCAGTGTTTACCTCTATAACATTATATATCAATACAAGTATAAACAGACAAGATTGGAACACGTTTGTTCTTATATTTTAATGTTTTATCAAATTATGCTACTACCAGACTGTTCTATAACTACAGGGCTATCTAATTTTATTGCTGCTGTTCTGACTTTTCATTACAATCAGTCTGAATTCAGCCTTTTGTGTCATCTTCTAGTACAGGTATACCTCGGAGATTTGCGGGTTCGGTTGCAGACCACCGCAATAAGCGAATATCGCAAAAAGGGTCATAACCATTTTTTTGGCTTTCCAGTGCATATAAAAGCCTAAAATCATGTTTACACTATGTCTATTAAGTGCGCAATAGCGCTTGCTCTAAAAACAAAAAAATTACTGTAAAACTAAAAATACTTTATTGCTAAAAACATGCTAATCTTCATCATCTGAGCCAAAATCTATTGGAAGAAGAAGGCACGTTCTAATAAATAAACATAAATAATTTGAAAAAAAGCGCAATATCTGCGGTGCAATAAAACTAAGCGCAATAAAGCGAGATATACCTGTATTCACCTTTCACCAAAAGATGCAGTTTTGCAATACAGAAAATTAAAAAAAAGTAAAATCTGAACTATTCAACCAATCATCATCATTTCCCTCTTTGCTCCTTATGGAGCATGCAGCCACCACCGCAGCTGGTCCCTGTTGCAGGATGCTTGCATCAAAGTGTTTTCATGCTCTTGTAGTGATGGTTTCTGCAGCAACTTGTTTGATATGATGAGGCTGGCCAGCCACGTGCACAAGACTGAATGCTTGAAGGTGCAGTAGTACTATTCTGTCTTTGTCTTATTCTATACAGACTTGCAGATAAACTGTTGGTGCCAATGTCTCTCTTCAAGAGCACAAGGAATTCTTTCACACTGCATGAAATTTAATATTTTGTATTTCATAATAATACATCAACAAGACAATTTTTTTCTGGCTCAGAAAATTCCACAAAATTATTAACACAAAAACAAAGCAGTGAAATGTACTGAAAAGATACTACCGGTCCATATCCCATTATCCGAAAACCAAATATTCAAAAAATCAAATGTTTTTTTGGGCTGATTTTTGGGCGAATTTATAACCGACTTTTTTTTGGGACAACTTTAGCACAACCGTAAAAATCTGATTTCCAAAACACGGCTGTCCCTGAGCATTTCGGATTCTGGGATATGGACATGTAGTTCGCAGCCACATTCAGAGAAGGAGACTGGAGCGAAACTTGAGTCTTAAGCTGCTTCCCTCTCTCTGTATTAAGCACACGTCTTTGAATTATATCTTGCTGTGAGTTTCTGTATCTATGGCAAAATCTGTGGTGGTTGCGAATAGGGCTGCTGCGGGTGTGTTGTTCGTGGTTGTTTATTGTTGCTGGAAGCAGTGACCGGTGGAGGTGGATCATATCTTTTTTCTGGCATTTCTGTGATACTATCATCAGCTGGTGACGAGGGCATGTTGTTTCTGTTGTTTCTATTATTACTGCTTACGAAACGTTCTGGACTTTCGCTGGGGCCTCGATGATACTCTGGTGGTGGTGCCGGGCTGCCCTCAACTAGCAGTGGCCTGTTGACATCGCTTGGTTTGTCCTCAAGCTCATCTGGGAAGATAACTGGAGCTCCTTTGTTGATGAAAGTATTCTGCTCCTCAACATTCATCTTGCCTTTCCTTTTCTTGCGGTACAGAATACAAGCAATGAGCAAGGCGATCAGCAAAATGACAATGATAACAACGGCAGGGACAACAGTAGTTATCCATATATCATCTTCATCATCTCCATCCTTAGCATCCTTAGCCACACTTTCAATGGGGGTTGTTTCAGGTCTACTTGTTGACTTACTGACTTCAATCTCCTCCTCTTCGTGATCTTCATGTTCATCAATAGGTTTCTTTGTGGTCACTAAGCTTTTATCATCTTTCTTATCCTCATCATCCTTTCTTTCTGCAGCTGAGGTAGTAGCATTTCTGACAACTGGAAATGCAGGATCTCCTTCACAAGCCCCGAGTGGTTTAGCATCAGCACTCAATAAAGCAAATGGTTTTAACTTCTGCACTGCATTTTCCGTCAAAGTTCCATCTTCATTAACGAGCATCCTTACCAGGCCTGTGATTTCTTGTGCCGGGCAGCCTCTTGATGCCAGACTTGAGTTAGTCCAACCATAAATGACTGAGCCTTGCTTAATCTTAGTAACTGTTAGCTTACTAGCATTAGGGTCACCATACACACTAGCTATCTTGTTGGCCAGGTTAATTCTTTCTCTAACATTAGCGATAATCTCCTCATAGTCATGATCAATTGTCACACTGAGTTCATGGTTTATGTTCTTCTTATTTCTGACACCTCTGATGTGAATTGTGAACTCGGTATTTGCCACCAGTAAATTTGATCTCTTCTTCCCAACAAGGTTGAATTTGTGTTTCCCAATATTTTCCTCCTGGGGCATCCCAATAATCTTTTGTTTCTCTTCATCAAACTGAAGGAAAAAATCAGGTTTAATAACGTCTGTTGTTTCTTGGAAAAGCTTAAGTTCCAGCCCTCTGGTTCCACTCACCTCACAATCTTCAAATGTGTCTTCAGGAATGACAAAATCAATTACATCTCCAACATGGAAAACATGTTTCTGTATAGGGGATTTTACCTCTGGCTTCCTACCTGGCATACAACCAACATCAACTATGGGAACACCTGTGGGTTCAGATGTATAAGTTGTCGTTGGTTTGATAACAGGCATTTCTTTAGTCTTGAACACAGGCATTTCTTTAGTCTTGAACACAGGCATTACCTTTGTTGTAGTTTCAGTTGGTATCACCTTGCCTGGCTTCTCCTCCACCTGAACAGGTGGTGCCACACCAGGCTCGTCAGTTTTGATCATGATTGGCTGTGTGGCTGTGGGGTGAATAAATGTAGGAGACTGAGTGACAACCACTTGATGTGTCATTTTGTCTTCAGTGTCATCTGTTTTCTCTTCCTTGGTGTCTGTTTTGGTTGGCATGATGGGGGTTACAACTGGAGTAGGTGTGGCCTGAACTTGTCTCCTCTTTCTAGTGGATACCTGAAAGTGACTGTTGGTTACATGCCATCCAATTACAGAATATCCCAATACTTTGGCCATTCTCCCACTGCCAGAGTCATCATCTAATCTTTGAAGCACTTGGAAGTGGCCTTCCTTCACCTGGCCACAGCCAACGGGCCACGAAATGAAAAGACCCGACGTTTTTGGGGTCATGCAGTCTCCACTGCCGGAAACGAGAGCCGAAGTATCATGCATTGGTGAACTTCCTACAGGTACCATCTTGATCATTTCCTCATGAAGCCCCATGTGGGAAATGAACTTCTTCAGTAGAGCCAAACGATCTGGCACTGCCAGAGTCTCGAGATCAACATCAACTATGATTGTGGCCACAGTTTCCGGTTCTTTCTCTTTACACTGTATAAACTCAGGTCCTGAAGCCTTAAATCGTAGTGGTGCACCTGATGTATGAGAGGGCACATCCCTCACAAAGATTGTACTGGTTACAGTAGCTTGACCTGTAGGACCTTGTGCAGTTATCTCAAGATAGAGCTGCCCAGCATCACGTGGCACAGGAATTCCATGAAGAACATTGTCCCTTGCATCAAATTCCAGCCACTTCGGGAGAGGGGAACCATCCGAGCTATGCACCTGAAATAACAAATTAAACATGGTTAAAGAACAATCATATGAACATAAATATCTTTCTCTAGTCAACAACAAAGAAGAAAACTGAAATGAGGTCAAAACAATTATGTGCAAACACCCCCAGTTCTCATCTTCTTCTTCTTCTTCTTCTTGCGATCGCATCTTTGATGATTACACCGTCAGACGAGTTCTCATGATGAATTCGACTGTTGTTTGAAGTTCCTCTTTAACTCCATATAGCTTTGAGTTTAGTGTTGAGTCATTCGGCCAGTATATCTTTCTTAACTGGTCATACAGAGGACAGTCCTGTAGAACATGCTCAGCAGTTTGTTCGTTTAATCCACATGTGCACAATGGTGAAGCAGACAATCGTAGCTTGTGCATGTGTTTATTCAGTTTGTTATGCCCTGTCCTGAGTCGAAAAATAGTTATCTGTCCCTGCCGGTCGAGAGTGTGATAGTCGTCTTTGGGTTGGTTCTGTTCTCTTCTGATAGTCTGGATAGCTCTCTTTTTCTCAAAGTATGTGACTTCATTATCTTCTTGTTCACATTCTCCTCCCTTTTTTGCAAGTTTATCTGCCTTTTCATTTCCGGGTACACCACAATGAGATGGTACCCACTGAAGTATGGTTCTCTTTTTGGAAGCTACCTTGTTTAGTTCATTTCTCAGATGCGGGAGTTTACCACCCTTGAGAGCTTGCAGGACAGACAGTGCATCTGTGAGGATGACTACCTGGTGGCAGTCAGAGTTGGTGTTATAAATCATATTTGCAGCTTGCTCTAGAGCTTGAACCTCAGCTGTATAGTTGGAACAGAATTTACCAGTGGGAATGTGCCTAGTCTCATAGTGGTTGTCAGGATATGAGATAAAGATACCGGCACCTCCATTCCTAACAGCATTAGTTGCTGATCCATCTGTATAGGCATGTATCCATGATTGATCGGGATAGCTTTCTTGGATCATACTCAATGTAGCAGTTCGTTTTTGCAGATCATTATACTCACATCCACTTGTGAGACCACTGACTGATGTATTAATTTGGAGGGCACTGCTGGCCTGCTCCCATGGTACAGGGTATAGGGTGGGCTTCAGTGGTGTTGTCTTCATGGATAGGTCTTCTTGATACTGTCTTATAAGTCTTTTCCCCCGATGCACAAAGCTGCTACGCTTTAGACGTCCCAATGCCAGATCATCTAGTCTTGCCTTCATTGGGTGCATTGGCATACTGTTGTACTTTTCCATCTGGATCATGGTTTTTGTGTCTCTTCTATGGGACAATGTCTGTAATCCAGCAACCTTCTGCATCTCTGTTATTGGTGTAGTTTTCATGGCTCCTGTAATGAGCCTGAGAGCTTGATTTTGCACCCTGTCCAAAGACTGCAGATGTGAGTTAGCAGCTGATGACCATGCTGCTGAGCTAAACTCTAAGTGTGGTCTTATTACTCCATTATAAATCTTCTTTAGATTTCGTTCATTTGCTCCCCAGTTGGTACCTGCTAATTTTCTGAGTATGCCTAGTCGTCTTCGGGCCTTTCCTTCTGCGTTTTCAATATGCTTATTCCATGTAAGCCTTTGGTCAAATGTCACCCCAAGATAGGTGGGGTAGCTTTCTTCCTTGATCACGGTTGTCCCTAGGTGTATGTTAGCTGATTTGTCCTTGGGGGCGAGGGAGAACAGTGTTGTGGAGGTTTTGTCTGTGTTTATTGTAATAAGCCATTTCTCTGCCCATGACACTAGCATGTCTGCTGCCCGCTGCATTCTATAATTTGCTGTGGTGACATTTTCATCAGCGCACCAGAGTACTAGGTCATCTGCATATAAGGCAGCTTTTAACTCCTGCAGGGAGATCTTTCACCAGGTCATTGATGTAAACAAGGAAGAGTGTTGGGGAAATTACTCCTCCTTGAGGTACCCCCTGATGGAGCAACACTTTTCTGCTCTGCAGACCGTCAAGAGTGACTCTAGTTCTCCTGTTATGCAAGTATGACTGGATCCATTTCATCATGTTGCCTTGGATTCCACTTCTCCTAAGTTTTGCAATGAGGCCATCTTTCCACGCCTTGTCAAAGGCCTGCTTGAAGTCGACCCAGATCGTTAGGACCTTTTTCTTCTCCTGGAAGGCATCTTCTATTGCTTGAGACAAGTAAGTAACTTGGTCTTCTATACTGTAGCATTCTCTAAATCCAGCCTGTTCCGGCACCAGGATCTGCTCAGACTCTAAATACCATTTCAATCTGTGGTTGACTATTCGCTCCATAGTCTTCCCAACACAGCTTGTGAGACTGATTGGCCGGTAACTTGCAGCCTCGGTCTTACATTTCCCTTTCTTTAGTATGGGTATTGTGATGGCTTCTCTCCATACTTGGGGTACCGTTCCTTTCAACCAGCTGTGGTTGAATATCTCAAGCAGTTTTGTCTTTGCTGCTGAGCTCAGATTTACTAGCATTTCGTTGCTGATTTTGTCTGGGCCGGGTGACTTTTGAAACTTAAGCTTGGAAATAGCCTTCTGTAGTTCTCCTAGTGTGATGGGTTCCCTCATTGGGGCAGGAGTATCTGAGTTCTCATCTAAAACAACAACTAGTGCTTATTTCTGGCTTATTTACATATACATAAATGTCCAAGAGCTGTATGAGATGTAACAGAAGCCTTTAAGAGCTTTATGAGATGTAACAGTGAAACAGAAGCCTTTAAGAGCTGTATGAGATGTAACAGTGAAACAGAAGCCTTTAATAGCTGTATGAGATGTAACAGACACCTTTAAGAGCTGTATGAGATGTAACAGAAGCCTTTAAGAGCTTTATGAGATGTAACAGTGAAACAGAAGCCTTTAAGAGCTGTATGAGATGTAACAGTGAAACAGAAGCCTTTAAGAGCTGTATGAGATGTAACAGACGCCTTTAAGAGCTGTATAAGATATAACAGTGAAACAGAAGCCTTTAAGAGCTGTATGAGATGTAACAGAAGCCTTTAAGAGCTGTATAAGATATAACAGTGAAACAGAAGCCTTTAAGAGCTGGGTGAGCTGTAACAGTGAGACAAGCCTTTAAGAGCTGTATGAGATGTAACAGTGAAACAGAAGCCTTTAAGAGCTGTATGAGATGTAACAGTGAAACAGAAGCCTTTAAGAGCTGTATGAGATGTAACAGTGAAACAGAAGCCTTTAAGAGCTGTATGAGATGTAACAGTGAAACAGAAGCCTTTAAGAGCTGTATGAGATGCAACAGTCAAACAGAAGCCTTTAAGAGCTGTATGAGATGTAACAGAAGCCTTTAAGAGCTGTATGAGATGTAACAGAAGCCTTTAAGAGCTGTGTGAGATGCAACAGTCAAACAGAAGCCTTTAAGAGCTGTATGAGATGCAACAGTCAAACAGAAGCCTTTAATTCATCTAATCATCACTTTCGCTCCTTATTGAGTATGGATCCCCCACTGCAGCTAAGCCACCTTGGGGGAAGCCTGTATCAAAGCACATGCTCCCGTTGCATGGTTTATGTAGCAACTTTTTAAAATGATGCGGCTGCCAGTCCCATGCACAACCTCACATTACTGTCATATATCATTTTATCTGAAAACTGAAATATTCTGAAAATCGAAAATTTCTTTGGGCTACTTTTCGATTACAATTTGGGCGTTTCTTACTACTTTAGGCTTTATTCGAACACAGTGTAGGCGACATTTTAAATGCGATTTTGGCGACATCTGAAAATCGAAAAAAGCCAATTTCCGAAACAAGGATTTCGGATAAAAGGATACAGACCTATAGTCACATTTTACGACATGCCAGAGGCAGCAGTATTCATATTTCTGTTTTTGCTACTCACAGGCTTCTAGGAATTAATATGACCTTTGAACTGTCAAATTTATCTGATGAAGACCGACCAAACGCCTTTTTTTGGTTTTAAAATGTTATCCGAGTTCAAATGGTGCTTCTTTTTCTCCCTCAGAAGCAGCTTTGATTCCACAAAGCAGACTAAAGTGACATCTGAGCAAGTCTGATAACCAGACATATATCATCATTATCATCATTCCAACTTATGTGAGTCATATTTTCCCCTCCTCCTCCTGAAGTCAACTTCCCCCATCATGTCTGTCTCTCACACACATAACACAGGAATGTCATCCCTACTGTCGGGGCACGCTTTGTTTGAAACAGCTGGAGAAGGAATAACTGTACTCTGGGGTTTGGTTGAACTTTGACAAGAACTAAACAAGTGCTAGTAAGGGAGGAGGGAAGGGGGAGGATCCCGTTACACGCCCATTGAGGCATATTGGGAATATGGTGTTAGGCCCATATTTTCTCGACCATCGGTACACTAGGGGTGATGTGGTCAGCATCACGCCGGCAGCCTTAACCTTCCCACAGTTGCTCTGGTACCCATTTAGGGCTGGGTCGACCCAGGAGCCGTTTGCGGCCTAAAAAAGTCACACCTCATCTAGGGATCGAACCATAGACCACTGAGCTAGGAAGCCAGTGCACTAACCACTATGCTACCGCGGCTCCCAAAACAAGTGGTAGTGGAACAAGGTAAAGGAAATACCATAACAGATACTGCCGTGTGGTAGTGAAGTGTTAGAGACTTCACTATACTAGATACAGTACAGAGAGGTGGGGTGACTACTTCCCTTCCTTGGTGCCTTTTCCTTCCTTAACTCAAGAAGAAAGATATATCCCATTTACAGCTGGGTAGACTGGAGTGAGATACCAGCGTTCTAACCATTCTGTCAATCGAACGCTCAGTGGAACATGAGGTGAGTATAATACGCTGGTATTGGATAAGACACACACTGAGGAAATATGTTGATAGCATTACAAGGCAGTCCTTGTTCTGGAATCCTCGCGTTCAGGGAAATGGGGGGGGGGGGGGGGAGAGAAACCAAAAAATACACGGAGACGGGAACTGGAAACAGGCAAGAAGACACAGAAAGAGCTTGAATGGATGGTAGAGGAGTAGAGGACTTGGCATGAATTTGTTGAAGGCCTTGGGCATGAATTTGTTGAAGGCCTTGGGCATGAATTTGTTGAAGGCCTTGACCCCTTGGGTAGCTAAGGGGTAATTATGATGATGATGAACTCTGGTACATTCAGGCAGCCTCATAAAAACACATGCACAGACTCACCAGCAACACAAACACACAGATACATCATATCTTTTAAAAACACACACAGTTATCAATTAATCAGTAAATACATGTTAGCTCCCCAAGGAGCATAGGCCTTCAACAAACACATGTCAAGTTCTCCTGTCACGTGCTTTCAGCTCAAACTCTTTCCAAGTTGTCCTCAACATTTTCACTTCTGTCTCCAGTTCTCTTCTCCGTGTGGTTTTTTAGCTCCACCTCTGCCTCTCTTTCAATTGGAATTCAAGAATACGGACTGCCTTGTAATGCTATCAACAGGTTTTCTCAATGTGTGTCCTATCCATCGCCAGCGTCTTCTTCTCATCTCGTGTTCCACTGGCCACTTGTCTGGTTCTTGGCACACAAATATACACTTGCTCAAAAACACGCTCTTTCATATACGTCTATCTCTGTCACTCATAAATATAAACTAGCATAGACGTTTAGCACATACAAACGCTTAAATTATGTCCTTCTGAAACACTTTGAAAATACACAGGCAAACACGCTTAAACCCCCCCCCCCCCCCCATTCCCCCACACACATCAACATCATCTCTTTTTCAAACACACACAATTATACACTTACTCAAAAACACGGACTTACATATAAGTCTATCTCTCTGACTTATAAACACATACTACCACAGACTTTTACCACATACAAACGCATAAATTCTATTCTTCTCAAACACTTCCATATGGCACACTCTCAGAAAAACACTGAACATATCGAAAAAACACAGGAAAACACACACACACACACACACACACATACAAATCTCTTTTTTAAAACACACACAATTATACCCTTAACTAAAAAACAAACAATTACATACAGGCTCATCTCTCTGTCTCTCTCTCTCTTTCATTCATAAACACATACTACCACAGACTTTTATCACATCTTCTTCTTCTTCTTCCGTCCTTAGCCAAAGACAGACCAAGCAGTCAGAGGCCATCATGCCTTGTGGCGTCTTAAGGGCAACAGCAGATTGATTTTCTCTGTTGTAGTTTCCCATCACGCCTAGTGGCGTCTTTAGGGCAACAACAAATAGATCCATCTGCCGTTGTTTCCGTAATCGGTGTGACAAGCCAACGGGTGATCAGCCCATTGGGCTTTTATCACATACCAACGCATAAATTCTATTCCTAAAAAGTTCCATATGCACACTCTCAGACAAACACTGAACAAATTCGAAAATACACAGGTAAACAAACTTCTTCAACAAGCACCATGCCATTTGGCGTAGGCGATTATGTCACTCTACAACTTCCTGTCCCAAGTTCATTCATTCATCTTCCTTTCGCTCCCTACAGAGCATGAAGCCACCAGTGCAACCAGCGCCATTAGCAAGAAGCCTGCACCACATTACTCATGTGCTCTTGTAGCACTTATTTCTATAGCAGTGTTTGACATGATAAGGCTACTAGCACCATGCACAACCTCCTGTTAGTAGCCTGTTACGACATACACGATGCCGCAGTAGTATTATTCTTCTTTTTGTCTCCCCAGGGCCAACTAAGATCTAGGACGACCCAGAGTCCGCTGGGAGGACAACATTAGACAATTTCTGAAGGACTGAGGACTAGATTGGAACCAGGCCAGGAGGAAGACAGCCGATAGGATAGTATGGCGCTCTTTCTAGCAAACCTCTACACCCCGGGTAGAAGAGGAACAACTAAGTAAGTAAGTCTCCTCAGAGTCCCTACACCCAGGAACTGTTACAGAGGTACCAGGCCCATGTATAGTCGCCACTCCGGGGTCGGAGTGGCTAAGAGGTACGGCGTCCGCCTCGAGTTCTAGAGGTACCGGGTTCGATTCCCAGTTGAGGGAATATATTTTATGGAAAATTTGTTTCAGAACCAGTGGTCTTAATGATGTCATACTCCTCCCTGGTCTCATGGGTAGTGAGATCGGATGCCTAGCCTTCTTGGATAAGGGCGAAAAAAAAGAAGGTCCCGTGTGCAAGTTAAAAATCCCACGGCAGTTGGAAATCGTAAAGAGTAGGCCTAATAGGCCGCTACCCTGACAAAATTTAAAAATTAGAAACCTACCCACAATAATAATATTTATAGAATGTGTGATTCCTATTTACAGACATTGGGATTCTCGCCGATGCTACTAAGTTCGTGCACTGTGCTGAGATCCACCTTGTGTGATCTAAGAGAGGAGATCGGAGCACTGATGGAGTAGTCCGTGTGCAATGAAGATAGTCCTTAAAAACCAAACCAAACCAGTTGTCGCCACGTCTACCAATTCTGCTGACTTCATCCACGTGACAGTGTTCAACCACCCAGTGTCTTCTCTCTTTGGTGTCTTCTATCACGTTTTCCTTCAATATTTCCTGCTGCCATCACATATTCTAGTTTTCATCTTCATATAACTTCAAAGGTGCCCAACATATGAGGAACATAAAAAGCACATGTGGCCATCAGAAGTACCCTTCCTGGAAAAAAATCTATATGGAGATACAAATAGCCTCAAGCTGACCACTGCTTTTTTCTGTGAACATATTCAAGTTGACGTCTGAGAGTGAACAAAGAACAATGTCTCATAAACGTGGGTATCTGCCTTCTGACATGAGTAATAAGCTCCCGTTGTGTACTAGCTTGTTTGAGGTCGCTCTAACTACAACTAGTGTAAAAGTCCGCCACAAGACGGGAATTAAATTCAAAAGCACCAATACCTAACGGCAATTTTACTTACTCATCACCACGGTACACGAACTACGTAGCAGCAGCGACGATCCCAATGTGTGTATACGGGATCACACATTCAATAAATATATGTTTGTGAACACCGTCATTTGTGCACTTTTCTTTGGTAAGTGTTACTATTTTCGGGAGAGTACATATACGGGAAACAATACAATTAATGTCTAACTTTCAACCAAAGTTCCATCCCTTAGCGTTAGTGACAGAAAACGCTGAGATTTTATATATATTTTATATATATTTTTCGTTGTCCAATGTATTCCTTCCCTCGTGTAGTTCTCGTGGGGTCTCTGAAGAGACAAAGGAAAAATGGGACTACTGTATCCTCAGGTATATGGTTCGAGTCCACAAATATGCGGTTATACATGGAGCTGCTAACCTCATGATATAAAATAAATTGCCACAAAAACCACCGATAAAAGAGCATGTCAATACTTGATGTAGGCTTCCAGCTGTAGTGGTGTCCCTATGTTGCGTAATGAGAGCACAAGAAAATGAATGAAGGTATTCCTAGCACTCGTCTTCAAACCTATATCTCTCTGGCCTCTTGGGGTTTTCTTGCATGTTTACAAATTGTACCCATGACTCACTCTCACATGTCAGTGCTGGCTCTATATAACATTGAAGAACTCATCTTTCCAATTTCCATTCACACTTTCATTTGTAGTAAATACACATACTCTCAAGAAGAAATGCTTATACAAAAGTATTCTCTCACAAAAATATAATTACATGAGCATACGCTCTCAAAAACACACAATTACCCATTCTGCCTCAAAACAAACAGAACTGCCCATTCTGCCTCAAAACAAACAGAACTGCCCATTCTGTCTTAAACACACACATGATACACCCCTCTAAAACACGTACACATTCTTTCATTCAAGCCACGTGCACATCAGCTTAGTGGGGGAGGGGAGAGAAAGAGAGAGATAGAGGAGAGAAGGAAAGACACAGCGTGAGAAAAATGCAGATTTCTGTTACCCCCATGCTACTGTTTACTCTAAAACACATGTATGTCTCACACACAATCAAACAGACAAAATGTGGGGTTTGGCTGCAAACGTGCTCTATGTCACACTGAATGAAATCATTTTGTCAAGGCCGGCTATGAATGTGTGCCCATGTTCTTTAGAATCACACAGCTGACACACACTAACTAGCCTTCGTGATCACTCGTTAATAGAACACACTAGAGGTTCTCAACCTTTTTTTATCCCCGTACCCTGTTGGTTTTTAGTTTTGTTTTTGAGCGATATATACGTTGTATCGTTATCACTTGATCTCTTCTTGGTAATGTAAAGTATGGTTCTGAAGTATAGTATGGTTCTGAAGTATAGTATGGTTCTGAAGTATCGGATTTGGGTGTTCCTTATATTTATTTTTTAATTACTGATCTGATCTCTACAATATGTTGCCCTGCCTTCAGCAAGCCTGTCTGCTGCATGAGAGGGGCAGACTGACAGCGTGGCCTTCTCCAACCCAGTTGAGAGATAACCTGTATGGTGAAGAGAGATAACCTATATGGTGAAGAGAGATAACCTGTATGGTGAAGAGAGATAACCTGTATGGTGAAGAGAGATAACCTGTATGGTGAAGAGAGATAACCTGTATGGTGAAGAGAGATAACCTGTATGGTGAAGAGAGATAACCTGTATGGTGAAGAGAGATAACCTGAATGGTGAAGAGATAACCTGTATGGTGAAGAGAGATAACATGTATGGTGAAGAGAGATAACCTGTATGGTGAAGAGAGATAACCTGTATGGTGAAGAGAGATAACCTGTATGGTGAAGAGAGATAACCTGTATGGTGAAGAGAGATAACCTGTATGGTGAAGAGAGATAACCTGTATGGTGAAGAGATAACCTGTATGGTGAAGAGAGATAACCTGTATGGTGAAGAGTGATAACCTGTCTGGTGAAGAGAGATAACCTGTATGGTGAAGAGAGATAACCTGTATGGTGTAGAGATATAACCTGTATGGTGAAGAAGGTTTTTAGTAAACCTTCTCGTACAATCTCGTAATCCTCTCATTCTATATGATAGAAAATAAATTCTAGAGTTTATCATCCATGTATGACTAAGAAAACAAATAAACCAGATTAATTTACTTTTCACAAAGAAAACTTTATTCAGTACACTACAACATTTTTTCGTATCATAAAATTATTAAATGTTTATCAGAAGACAGCCACAAAAAATTACCGAGACCACGGATTGTGTTTCTTGTCAGTCAACAGCTTTATTCTTGGTAGAGTTTTTGAAAGAGGTGCCTACATTTCATATTAAGTCTCCAGTTTGTTTCGTGATTTTGATTTAACTGAGGAACAAGGCCCGCCGTTCCTCTCCAATCCACAACCTACTATCATCAACAATATTGCTTTTTATATTTCAATGAGAAAGTGTAGTTATTTACCAAATATTCCCCGAACCACCCTGACAGGCTTCTCCTACCCACTGGGTGTATGGCTGTACGCGTACTCCAGGCTGGGAAGCACTGAAATAGGCAGACAGGGTAGACCAGTCTTTCTCAATTTTCAGGTTTCAGGGAACCCTTGCATAAAAAGTATTATATCTACAGCAAATGGTACCTTAGCGTTATAAGTTGTAAATCAAAACTGGCAATGATATTTTGAGTACAGAATTACTTTTTTTTCTGTGGGTCTGTTTATTTGCGCACCACTGCGAACGCTAACATCGCCCGGTGCACAAACTTTTTGTTTTCTGTGGGTCTGTTTATTTGCGCACCACTGCGAACGCTAACATCGCCCGGTGCACAAACTTTTTATTTCTGTGGGTCTGTTTATTTGCGCACCACTGCGAACGCTAACATCGCCCGGTGCACAAACTTTTTATTTCTGTGGGTCTGTTTATTTGCGCACCACTGCGAACGCTAACATCGCCCGGTGCACAAACTTTTAAAAAATGACAACTTTTTTTTTTCAATCACGAAATCTCGTGGAACCCCTAGCGACCTCTCACGGCTTCCGTGGAACCCCAGCTGAGAAACCCGGGAATAGAAGGTGAAAAAACGCGACAACAAGAACCAAAACCAAACAATCAGTCGGAAATCCCGTCCACAGGAACTGGGTGTGTAAGGGGGAAGTTAATGCTCCGTCAAACAATTGTTCTTCTGGTCTGACCTTTAAAACCAACACGGAGAGGTCAACATTTCGTTCATTGTCCAAAGTTGGAGTGCCTTTATTTGACTTCCGGGTATCGTGAGGAAATACGATCTTATGTTGATTCTATTAGGCCCCGTGTAGTTCACGGGGGTCTCTGACGAGATAAAGAATAGGAATTGTGCTCCCTCAGGCATGTCGTACAAGGCGATTAATATCATGTTGTGCAGAAGACTGGCAACCTGATCATATAACAAAATTGCTGTGGAAAATCACCGCTGTCATCATCATCATCAGCTGCCATCTCCACAACGAAGGTTGGCTGTAATGGATCTCCCAACGTCTTCTGTCTCTTGTCTTTGTTGTGCACTCTGATAGGCTCTTTCCTGTCCATCTCTTGATGTTATCTTCCCACTTATAGCGCTGTCTTCCCCTTGCACGTTTGCCTTCACCTCTCTCTTCTATTATGATCTTCTGCAAAGTGTTATGCCTTTTTATGTGGCCAAAGTAATTTAGCTGCCGAACTTTTATCTCCCTCATTAGTTCTCTTTTCATACCTAGATTTTCTAGGACCTCCTTATTTGTTTTTTTCTCTTTCCATGAGATACGCCCCATTCTTCTATATATCCACATTTCAAGAGCCTCAATTCTTTCTTCCAAATGCTTATTCATCGTCCATGTTTCTACGCCATACAGAAATGCAGAATATATATAACACTTTATGATTCTCAGTTTTAATTTGTGAGATAACTGTTTAGATGTCAGTATATGTTTCATGTTGTTGAATGTAGCTTTGGCCATTCTTCTTGATTTCTGTTTCACATCTGCCATCTTCTGTTATTATATGACCGAGATATACGTAGCTCTTGACTTGTTCCAGGATTTCCCCATTTTCGCTTATCTTTAATGTGGGTTTATCGTCTGTTTTGCTAATTATCATAGTTTTTGTTTTCTCAATATTAATGTCGAGTCCATATTCTTGACTTATACTGTTCACTTATACTGTTCACTTATACTGTTCACTTGCTTCACCAGTTCTTGTAACTCCTGTTCAATTGCTTCACTAGTTCTTGTAACTCCTGTTCACTTGCTTCACTAGTTCTTGTAACTCCTGTAACCGCTGTAAGAGCAGGTAAATGTTTGGCGCAGGTTTCTTGCAAGGGGATCTGCTGCAATGATGGCTTCATGCCCCAAAGATAGGCCAAAAGGGAAATGGTAATGATGATGATGAATTGTATGCAGGGAAACATGATATCACCACTACATTTGATCCTGCACCAACAAGGAAGTCTGCATCAATCAAAGCAACTCATGTGACTCTGCAGGGGAGGTTTCTAAAGCAATCTGTTTTAAATGATGAGATTACTAGCACCGTGCACATGTTATCTTGAATCGTCATGCACGACTTGTCAAGAAGGGCGACGTGATTACATTCTTTATCTTCAATATGAGGCAATGTTCTCCACAAGAGCTATGTTGTATATTTCTCTCTAGACAAAGTATTTTGCACTTCTCTATGGGGAAATAATCTGTTCTGTACTTCTCTATTGGGGACATAAACTGTTCTCTACTTCTCTACTGGGAAAATAATCTGTTCTGTGCTTCTCTATTGGGGAAATAATTTGTGCTGTACTTCTCTATGGGGAAATAATCTGTTCTGTACTTCTCTATGGGGGAAATAATTTGTTCTGTACTTCTCTAAGGGGGAAATAATCTGTTCTGTACTTCTCTTTGGGGACATAATCTGATGTACTTCTCTATGGATCGTCCGATTGGTGGTAGTCGGTTAGAGCGCTTACTTCTCGCGGCAAAGCTATCAGATTCCGAGATCGAAACCTGGTAGCGTCACGATCCAGTGTGCCCAGCTACAAATGGGTACTTGACTCTGATCTTGCGTCAGGGAAGGCAAAAGCAGCATGGAAGGCAACTTGGCACCCCATCTTATAAAGCTGGACCTAGAATAGTGAAGTCTCTAATGCGTCACTCCCCTACGGATGTATCCGCTATGGAACTAACTTTACCTTTTGCTTCTCCGTGAGGAAATAGTATGTTCTACAGTTCTCCATGAGGAAATAATAAGTTGTGTACTTTTCTACGAGAAAAAAGATGCGTACTTATAATACGTTGACTCATTTGTGACGTGTAAATATAGCCACGGAGATCCGACAACCTTTGCAGTTAGTGTTTATGTCTTGCGAAGGCAAAACCACGCAATTCGCTGTCTGTTGACACACTTTTGAAGCCACGCCTATTTTTCCTGTCTTTCTTGCGCTAACGAGTTGTTTACCTATTTTTGCAACATGCCAGATAACAGGGGAGCGAACCGGTCTGTTTACCTGAGTTCTCACGCGAGCGGATCTGTCAATCATCGGATAGTGACAGAAAGCACGTGCGGAAACAGACCAGACTCGGTAGCAAAATCAAAGGCGGATAATAATATTTCCCGATCACCTTTGATGTCCGACATTCTCAGGGGACTTAAGTATTTGATCTACGGCAGGGGGAGATAATCTAAGAAGGCCCGTTCGCACGGGATGCCTTCTGATGTCGTTTCGGCATCGCGAGTGAGCGAACCTTAAAATCCTTTATCTCGGAAGCCAAGCTCGTTGATTTTCCCTGATACGTCCAAGGTGTGAATTTTCACATCTTTTAGAGATATTACCCTAAATCCGTATATATACTGCCTTCTCTCCAAGTCAGTTATCAAATCTCTCAAGAAATTTTGGATAATCTAAACGCGTACGCTAGAACCTATGTGAAACAGTGCGTTAATAGCCTCCGTGGGGATTATTCTGTTTTTCTGGTAATAATATAAGTTGTGCTTAAGTGTTAAATGTGTTAAAGTTTTACCATTTTTATTCACTGCGATTCCCTAGCGTTAAGACTAGAGAAATAGCAAACGCGTAGATATTTTCTTACCAGTGGTTCAGTAATGTAAAATCCATCAACCATTTTTTTTTCACCAGAAGATACGGTTTAGCTGACTAAATAATGCTATGAGTGACGGATAAAGTGACAGAGTAGAATGCGCATTATATTTTCATTGTGTGTAATCATATAGTGACTAGCATTTAATATCATGTGTAAAAACGATAGACGCCGACAATCAACTAGCTAGTAATGACAGGCGATATTTGTTAAGGGCGCGTAGTCATAATTAAAATTATAACTGACATTGTGCGCTGAGTGTTTTACCGGGTCGGAGGGGGGAAAGGCGGCATGCTTTTACCAAACCCGTACTCGTTAAGAGACGCGCGATAGTATTGGCTAAGATAACGTGTGCCTTTTAATTTAATTAGGTGACGGAGAGGATACGAGATCATACCTTACGCTTGATAGCATAGGTTATTGTCATTTTTGGTTAAATGTTTTGTTTTCTTCCTAATACAGTGCTTAATCAAAACCCAGCGGCGAGCGGTTTTCTATTGTGGTCTTTTCCTCAGTTACTGAAGGAATAATAGTTGTCGTTTTCCTTGGCGTTCGTCCCCGTACCGGTGTGAACATGAATTGCCAAGGCGACACACTAACATTTTTAACTGTAAATTTGAGTAACGGGACTTACAAAATACCCAGACTTTTTCATTCAATTTTATCAGCCCGCTGTGGCAATATACATAACATTCTTCCCGACTTCTGACAGTCGTTTATCCAAGTGAATTTTATCCAGGAGAATACGCTGTTTCATAATCGGTACTCACCCCAGAGCAAGCCGATAGGATTATCATCATCATCATAACTAACAGTTTTAGCAATCATATGTTTTCCTGCTGTTTACTTGGAGTGCCATATCTCAGAGAGTTCCGGCACTAACTGTTCTAAGTGTCAATTGTGTATCCAGAAATCTACCCCCAAATTAGGCGTTCCCCGTGTAAAATTTAATTATTATCGGAGGGACTGGGGCCCATTCGGATGATACCAACTACTGGATTTTATATGCACATTCATGGATTATTCGTGCAAAACATTGTTTCACCAGATTAGGTAAGAAGCGAATGAGTGGCCACGTATAAGAGAGAAAGAGAGAGAGAGTGAAATATTTTCTTTTGTTACAGGAAACATTGTACCTGCAAACTTCTGTTTCTTTTAACTATTGTTTAATTTTTACTGGATAGCATTTTAGTGGGACTTGTTCTTTTCTTACTGTTTATTCTACACCCTAGTGTTAATCTTTGACCTTTTGGGTTATTAACTTCCTTTGGGGTCCTTTTTTTCTCAACAAGGGGGACGGCACTTATTGGGTTATTTTCCTATGTCTGTAAACATGATATATATATATATATATTATATATATATATATATATATATATATATATATATATATATATATATATATATATATATATATATATATATATATATATATATATATATATATAATGTTGTAAAGTTTAAGTGATAATAAACTAAACAAAACTTAACTTAGTGTGTTGGTCAGACCCATACCCAATTATCCATAGTTTTTCACGTCTGTGCGTATTGTTGTCACATCATTGTGTGTTCGTGGGCGTGTGTAGTGTAACTTATATTTCATATAGGGAGAAGGGAGCCGCGCTAGCGTAGTGGTTACAACACCGCTCTGGCGACCGGGTGATACAGGATCAAACCCGGGCGACGGCATTTGAGGATTTTTCGTCGACCGGGATTTGGACTGGATTTACTCGAGACCTGGCGAGCACATTTGAAGGAGTGTCGTCGACCAGGGACTGGCGGCTCCTGAGCCGACCCAGCTGCAATGGGTACCTCCGAAATCGGCGAGTATTTGCCTGAATGGCGAGGGACACCTGTCTCTGTACAAGAAATAAAGGGATACTCACGTAAAATCAATGTCAGGTTAGACATAAAATAATAACCTGAGATTTCGCCTCGAGTATTAGCGGGCGAACGAAAAAAAAAATATATATATATAGGGAGAGAAAGGTCGTCTGATATTAAAATAGTCGTATAGATAGGCTGGACTAGAGAAACTACTCACTCCAGAGACAGATCTTCCTCTTACACCATTCCCTCGTGAAAATCTACTTCTTACGCCGTTATTCTAACATATTTTACCACTATCACCTCTGCTCAGACGGGACCATAAATATCTTCTGACCTATCTTTACAAATTTACGACATCATTCAACTGACCCGCACCACCACACGTTTACTCACATTTCCTTTCTCTCTCCCTCTCTGTCTCTCTCTCTCTCTCTCTCTCTCCACGCACAGATATAACATCATTAACAACAGGACAAAGAATCGTCTCAATTCAAATAAAATATATCTTTTTTTCACTTAAAACTTCTCTTCCGTTATTTTGCCCTCTTGTTTTTCTATCATTCTAAAAAAATGCCGTCTTCCTTAATTACCCTTACACGCCATTACGGGCAACACGAAACTGTAATTTCCTTTCTTTCACCCTCCCTCCCGCACAATACACACACGAATCTGGTCTTCATTTAAGAAAGAAAAGTACATACATCACCGCAGGGAAACCGCATCTTGCGAATCGGAAAGTTCCAGAAGGATGTGAAGCATTTCTGGAATTGTGAATGATTGGTAAAGTTACCATAATTGTTTTCCAAACATTTAATTGTTCCACTGAACAGCCTCATTTCTACCCGAGAACTATTTCTCTGAAAACAGCGTGACAGCGTGGACACATAACGAAGTAATTAAAAACTAATCTCTTCACTATTATTAAGGGGAAAGAGTGAAGGGAAGACAAGGGAAGAATACATCGCGTATGTGTGTACACATCCCACCAGAGTCAATCACTGACGGTATAGATGACCTCAGCAAGTTTTACACACATCTAAATATAGATAATGACAGTTCCCTATCAGATATTGCCGTACGGGAGTGAAGTGTTAGAGACTCCTCAATACTAGGTCTCAGTTTTATGAGCTGGGGGGTCACCGGTTTCTTTCTTTGCTGCCTTTGCCTTTTCTAACTCACGAGCAGAGTCAGGTGAACATTTACAACTGTGTAAACAGGATCGTAAAGCTACGATGTTTCGAAACCGATAACTTCGCCTCAAGAAGCTAGTGCTCTAACCACTCAACCAATCGACCCTCTACACTCTCGTCTACAATAATTAAAAAATAAACACCGTTATTATCTTTATAAAACAATGAAACTTCTATGCAGGACTAAATGGAGTCGGAGTGGGCAAAAATGTCCGGACTCCGAATGTTATGCCATATGTCTAAGTCAAATACTGCAGTCGGAGTCCAGAGTCAGACTTCTACAATTTCAGGAGATGGAAAATTGTTTGGCCGACTCCATAACCCTGCAAGCGTTTGAATCTATTAGGATAAATGAAGAAGAGTGGGACATGTTCTTCGACGCCATCCATAATAAGTCGCCAACGTCGTTATGGTTACGTTTAGGGTTACGTTCAGGATTCTTAACCCATACCCCTTATTACTGCGTCTCTGAATTCTTTTTTTTTTTTAAGGCCGTATCAAACACAAGTCCCACTAATGTTCATTTCAACTATTACTGGTCATACCTCACCCTCGCATTCCTGAAAACCGTGTCATTGTAGAACAACTTCTGGCACTCTCGCCATCACAGATCGTGTCCAGAGGAGAAGGCGAACATGTCTCTCCTCAAAATGTATCATTTTGTAACAAATCTGTTTTAACGTGCTGCTTGCATGCCAGAGTTGTAACAAACCGTGACCTCTCTCACTGACAGATGACATTTGTTTTCCCCCAGGGAGGCAAGTTTTGGTAAAGCTGGGCTGTATCTATATATGTGTATATGTACTTTTGTGGCTCTACATATGTTGCTGTAGTTCAGTAATGGATTGTGTGTAAGTGTTATAGCGTCAGATAGATGGTGTGCACACAAATTGTGCTTATGCGTAGAATAAGTGAGACTGTGTAAGTAAAAATGTGTGAACGACAGACTATATATTTACAAAGGTGTGCTCATGTGTAGAATAAGTGAGAATATTCATGTCAGATTGTGTAAGCGACAGACAATATGTCTCACAAAGATGTCTTCTTGTGTAGGATAAGTAACAATATTCACGTAAGAGTGTGTAAGCGACAGACAACATGTGTACAAAGGTGTGCTCCTGTATAGGATAAGTGAGAATATGCTTGTAAGCGACAGAAAATACATGTGCAAATGTGTGCTTGTGCGTATAGTAAGGAAGAATATACATGTAAGATTGATTGAGCGACAGGCTGAATATGTGAGCACAAGTGTGCTTATGCATGGAATAAGGAGGAAGAATATACATGTAAGAGTGTATAGGTATTTATGCGTGACATACAGAATAAGTATATAATAATATAAATAACACTAATAGCCTCCTTAAGTTATGGACGTGATGTGCCCTTCAGGTAATAACCCTCAGCTGATTTGTTTTGCCAGGTGTCCCGTATGTGTATAACTGTGCATATGTGCATGATACATTTGAATGTATCCGTCAGATTGTTGTCCCATGTAGGTCCAGGAAGGGGGGTGGTCCTTGAATGAGACCAAAAAAAAATAGGACTACTGCTCTTTCAAGCATGTCGTACCAGGCGACTAATATGAAGTTGTGCATTAGGCTGGCAACCTCATCATGTAAGACAAATCGCTAGAGTAACCACTGCCACAATAGCGTGTGAGTAACCACTGCCACAACAGCGTGTGAGTAACCACTGCCACAACAGCGTGTGAATGCTTGCTGACAGACTTCCTGGAAGCTGTGTTGTGGTTGCTCCATGTTTCATAACGAGCGACAAGTAACATGATAATGATGTCAAAGGGTAAATGTAGTTCCGTAGCAGATACTGTCGTAGGGGTGCGAAGTGTTAGAAACTTCACTATACAAGGTCCAGCTTCGAGAGGTGGATTTAGTTCCCTTCCTCGTTGCCTTTACCTTCCCTAACTCAAGAGCGGAACCAGATACCCATTTACAGCTGGGTAGACTGAACCATAAGACTGCCGTGTTTCGAACCCGGTGCCTTTCCTGCGAGAGGCCAGCGCTCCAACCACACTGCCAATCGGACCTTCGATGCTGACTAAGACTATACGTGTTGTGTAAGAGCAGGTGTATGTAAGTGAGCGATAGGCCTACAGTATATATGTAAGAGAAATAGGGGCGTGTATGTGAGACAGTGCGTGTCAGAATATGTGTCATGCCGTGTGTGTGCTTAACTGTATGTCGGTTGGGGAAGTAAAAGGTTAGCGTAAGGGAGTGTGTGATTTCTTTTTCCGAGAAAAAAAATGTACACAACTAAGCAACAGTAAAGCAGAACTCAGAACCCCCCACCCCCCCCCGCCCCCCCCACCCCCCCCCCCCCCCCCCCCGCCTCCACCTCCCCCCCCCCCCCCCCACGCCCCCCCCCACCCCCCCCCCCCCCCCCCGACACACACACATACAGAAGCCAAGTATGGAGTGAATCATCACCTGCTGCTCAACACACTATTACAGAGAGCAGACCACAAGCTGTGACAAGTGCAGCGGGAGCGTACAAACATTACATACATATGACATGGCCACGATTAGACTCTCATGGAGTTAAGCACAAGTTGGTGGGGAACAGCACATACACACAACACATTGAGAGCATGTAAACCCTTGTCGCGATTTCGGAGAACAACACACACACACATACACACAAAGAACTTGTAAACCCTGGTCACGATGTTGGAAAACAACACAAACACACTCACAGAACATGTAAACTCTTGTCACGATGTTGGACAACAACAAACACACACTCAGAACATCTAAACCCTTGTCACGATGTTGGAGAACAACACATACACATTCAGAACATGTAAACCCTTGTCACAATGTTGGACAACAACACACACACTCACTCAGAGAACGTGTAAACCCTTGTCACGATGTTGGACAACAACACACACACACTCACTCAGAGAACGTGTAAACCCTTATCACGATGTTGGAGAACAACACACACAACACTGAGAACATGTAAACCCTTGTCACGATGTTGGACAACCACACACACACAGAGAACACGTAAACCCTTGTTATGATCAGGGTTCATAGCAAATTTCTTCAAGCATTTTCCAAGCTTTTTCCAGGACCAGCACGTGATTTTCAAGGATGGGAAACTCTAATATTTTCCTCATCTAATTTTCTCAGATATAATTATCACGTTGCTGACCAGCAACCGGAGCATAACCGTCTCCCATTACCAAGGGTGTTTGCAGATTTCTTTAAAAAGAACTGTTTTTTTTTTAAATTCATAAAAGATTGAAAAACAGACATCTTTTTCCAGTTTTTAGTGAATTTGTTCAACGTCAGCGCAATAAAATGTTAGTGACATGGATGGTAATGAATAAAATAAGCTTGATTGACGTATTGATTTAACGATTAACCACATATATCAACATAAAAGGGTAATAAAATTGTAATAAAATGCAAAAAAAAAACTGTATTTTTCGTGTTTGTCTTTTCTGAATGTATTCTGCGTCTGTGGCATCTGACAATGAGCGTTTGTAAATGTATGAGTAGTTAAGTAACTCTAGTTGGAGTCTCAGCTGCTTTTTTCATTAACTGGGGTTGAAGTTGTAGCTGTAGGCTTCTGCCATAGTCTTTGTCTGGATCGTTGATAATCCTTGACTATGTGGTATAACTTGAAGCAGGGTATCAGGCACATAGGTACATTGTAATCTGGGCAGTACATGCAAGTCTGGCTTCTGTTCCCTGCAGCCTTACACACTTTACAGTCTGGTTTGTACCTTGCCCTTTCATATTTATTAATGAAGTGGTGCTCAGTAAGTCGTGTTGTTGTGACCTGTGGTTTTGAAGGTGTCACAATGCGTCGAAAAATAGCAGGTTCAATAAGAGTCATACTGACATCCTGATCTTTGCTTTAATTTTTTTTTTGTAGAGTTGGCAGTGTTGTAGGTTATGTGCCCATTGACCAGGGCAGTTTCAACTAAGAAATGATATAAAAATAGAATCTGTGTGGGTAGGGGTAGCTTGCACCTAGTTGGCTGAAGTGGTCGACACCTCCCATACTTTTGCTGTATTTTTCTGCAAGCACTGGCTTCTGAATTGTTCTGCCCTAAAGAATTTGTCTTTCTAACTGTCTTGTTTATATTATCATTGAACTGAACAGTAGATATAAGTTTAAATCTTTTCGTATCATGCCAGGTGACTGTCGGCATGCCTTATCTTCTGTCGCACAAAACACAGGATGATTTGTCTTTTTCAATTTGAGTTGTTTTTTCTTCAGTGCTACAGGAAAATGCTTCGTATTTTCAGCTACTGTTCCAAATACACCAATCTGAATTTCAGGTCTTGAAATAAAGCTGAAGGCTGAATAAAAACTACCACAGAAGAGAATATGTCCCTTGTTGCGTATGAAATTTGAATTAAAACTATGGTGACTTTTCACTGAAAAAAGAGTCCAAATAAACTCAGCTCTGAGAGTTTCTTCCTTGGTCACAAATGATGTCACATCTGTAGGTCTCCTAGTAGTGTTAGACGTTTTTGACGTGTCCGAGGGAGTAGTGTTAGATGGTTTTGATGTTTCTGAGGGAAAAACTGCTCCTTGGAGTTGTGTTCTTTTCTGTTTGAAAAAAAAAAAAATGGAACACACAAATAACTTATGAGTAGGCCTAAGCTATGTAAATTTACCAAGTCACAGTTCTAAACGCATGAATAATATAGTCAAACAATATTTAAGTAGAACAAAAGTTAATATATAGTAATTGGGAGGGTGAAGGTATGATGATATCCTTATAACACTTATGATAAGTGAAAATCTATTAAATATGTAACTGGAAACATCAGGCCTTTACACACACACCCCCTCCCCATCTTTACTATTTTTGTTTGATTTTTTTGTTGGGGTTTGTTTTGTTTTATCGTTTCTGTTTGTTTCAATTTAAAAAAAAAAAATTTTAATTTTAAAAAACATAGGCCTATGCACAAAATGGGTAATTTTCATTTATCCTAATTACAGTGATTTGACAGATGTGATGCCACTTTCATGTATCGGCGGTTATTCATGTTATCTGGAATTGAAAATATGTAGGCCTAGGCATATCCTAATTATAACCCTGCAGAGGAGAACGGGATATGTCTCTTCATCATAAATATAATAAAAAAGCATTCAAAATATATTTATTTCCAAAAAATGTGGTGAAATGAACAGTGGGACATGGTCTGATAGATAACAGGGTAGGCTATAGGATATGGAATCACCATCAATTTCTATTCCTGACCATCTTAAACTGTGTCAAACATATTCCCGTTAGCAGTTTGTAAACCAAGAAATTTCATTAAAACACTAATTTTGGACATGGTTAAAAATAAAACTGTAAATAGGCCTACATTGTAAATTACAGACGCAAGTGCAGTAGGCCTATCTATAAACTGCATTTATGTAAATATGTTTTATAAATGAGATAAATGAATTTATTACTTTTTTTTTTTAATTAATGAAGAAAAATATCCCGTTCAACCTCTATTGGGTTATAATTAGGATATATATTGTTTTCAATTCCAAATAATATGAACAACTGCCGATATGAGAAAGTGACATCATATTTAACAAATCATTGTAAATAGGGACAATAACAATTATGCTTAGGCCTATACGCTAAAATAAAATAAAAATCAAGAAAAAACTCGGAACGGCACTGATTCCTCTGTGAACATTTCATTATAATAAAGTGGAGGGGTGTAAAGGCCTGGTGGTTCCAGTTATATAACTGACTTTAACATATATTTAATTGACTCTCATCTGTTAAAATTCATATGCATTGTAAGAACAGCACCAGACCGTCACATTCCCAGCCACTAGAATTTATTACTTACCTCAGTTGAAATGAACGATTTAATACAACTTGAATGCGTAGAGACAAG
Source organism: Oreohelix idahoensis (assembly GCA_024509875.1). NCBI lineage: Eukaryota > Metazoa > Mollusca > Gastropoda > Stylommatophora > Oreohelicidae > Oreohelix > Oreohelix idahoensis. The sequence goes on from JAMPIV010004563.1 coordinate 371,418, forward strand.
TTTTTGGTGTTTTTTTTTTTTTACAGTTTTGCCTCGTCCCGTTCAACATAGTCGGTTATATTAGGGCGCATGTCCAAATATAAAAGACCCTAAGGTCTGAGGTTATAAATCAATTTTGTCCCAGTAGTTTTCGAGTAACAGACGCGACCGCTAAAAATAAATCTGCGTCCACATCATTAACGCAAATCGCCGAAAACGAAAATCGCCGAAAACGCAAATAGCTGAAAACAAAAACTGCCGAAAACGTCTGGAAATGGATTTAGTGCACAAAGGGAAGTAAAAATTAAAAGGTAACTGAAGTTTAACGAAAAATACCACCAATATTCAATAACCGAAAATGGACAACTTTCGATTTTTTTTCCAGGTCCGATGCGGGAAATTCATGGCTTTTCAAGGCCTGAATTTTTTTTGTCCGTTTTCCAGGTCGCTACGAACCCTGTACGATGTTGGACAACAACAAACACACAATCAGAGAACATGTAAATGCTTGACAAGATGTTGGACAACAATGCACACAGAGAGAACATGAATATCCTTGTCACGATGTTGGACAACAACACACACATTCCGAGTACATGTAAACCCTTGTCACGATGTTGGACAACGCACACACACAGATAACTTGTAAACCCTTGTCACGATGTTGGACAACAACATCTCACACACACACAGAGAACTTGTAAACCCTTGTCACGATGTTGGACAACAACACACACTCTCACAGAGAACATATAAACCCTTGTCACGATGTTGGACAACAACACACACATTCACTCAGAGAACGTGTAAACCCTTGTCACGATGTTGGAAAACAACACACACACACACACACACACACACACACACACACACACACACACACACACACACACACACACACACACACACACACACACACACACTGAGACTATGTAAACCCTTGTCACGGTGTTGGACAGCAGCAACACACACATTGAGAACATGTAAACCCTTGTCACGATGTTGGACAGCAACAATACACACACAGAGAACATGTAAACCCTTGCCACGATGTTGGACAACAACATACACACATACAGAATACGTAAACCCGTGTCAAGATGTTGGAGCACAACACATACATACAGTGAGAACATATGAGGTCATGTTAACCCGTGCCACGATGCTGGCAAACAACAACACACACACAAACATATATAGAGAACACGCAAACGCTTGTCGATCCCTACGTAAAGAAATACGTAAAAGAAAACGCAAACAAAAAGGAGAGGGTTCTTCGTTTAACACTCCTCCCGTGTCACAATTGACTCTTTGTAATGAAATGATTATAAATATTGGAACTTAAGAATTTAAGGAACGGTCTGTAACGGCTGAAGATTAGGAGATAGAAAAAACGAGAGAACGCGAATGCTTTATTTGTGCAGGCTTTCTGCGTGCTTTTTAGAAAGAGAAAAGTGAAAGATTTGGAGACATAATGGGTAGATACGTTTGAAACCGACAAATCCCTCAAATATTATAAATGAATATTTTTTATTATTTAATTAATTTATTTATTTAATTCTGTGCTTTGGAAAAATCGTTATTATTGCAGTGGTTCTCAACATTTTTTAAGACCGCTATCCAAATTTTAGAGTTGGTTAAGCTGGCGACCCATTGACATTTGTACGAGAGTTGAGAAGTAGACATTAACTATAGAGATTCTTCTTCTTCGTTCGTCCTGAAAAGGACGTTGGTTGCGTTGTGTTCGTTTACAGCAAAGCTGCGATATTTGCGCCTCTTGGCCGACACATCCGACTTCAGCACGGAATTTTTTGGGACCGGGTTTGTGTTCCCACTTCGATCCCTACTCTCTCAGCCAGACTGCAGTGATGCAGCCTGTTTCCAGGACCACCACTTGGAGGTGGAGTAGGGTCTTGGTCAGCTCTGGTTCGCTGACCCTGACACAAGCAGTCAAGCTATGAGTCGCTGACTGCATTCATCTCTCTTGCTGCGTCTTCGGTCCCCTATAGGGATTCAGACAAAGGATTGCCGCTTAAAATTTCCAGTAAGGGAAACGTAAAGGATGCAACTTACATGCTGACCATCTACTTCAATGGTGCCCAACATATGAGGAACAGAGAACGCGCATATGGTATCACCAGTACCATTGATAGAAAAACTGTACGGAGATGTCAACAGCCTCAAACTGACCACTGCTTTCTTTGAACATATTCAAGTTGACGTCAGAGGGTGATCTTTGAACATATTCAAGTTGACGTCTGAGGGTGATCTTTGAACATATTCAAGTTGACGTCTGAGGGTGATCTTTGAACATATTCAAGTTGACATCTGAGGGTGATCTTTGAACATATTCAAGTTGACGTCTGAGGGTGATCTTTGAACATATTCAAGTTGACGTCTGATGGTGATCTTTGAACATATTCAAGTTGACGTCTGAGGGTGATCTTTGAACATATTCAAGTTGACGTCTGAGGGTGATCTTTGAACATATTCAAGTTGACGTCTGAGGGTGATCTTTGAACATATTCAAGTTGACGTCTGAGGGTGATCTTTGAACATATTCAAGTTGACGCCTGAGGGTGATCTTTGAACATATTCAAGTTGACGCCTGAGGGTGATCTTTGAACATATTCAAGTTGACGTCTGAGGGTGATCTTTGAACATATTCAAGTTGACGTCTGAGGGTGATCTTTGAACATATTCAAGTTGACGTCTGATGGTGATCTTTGAACATATTCAAGTTGACGTCTGAGGGTGATCTTTGAACATATTCAAGTTGACGTCTGAGGGTGATCTTTGAACATATTCAAGTTGACGTCTGAGGGTGATCTTTGAACATATTCAAGTTGACGTCTGAGGGTGATCTTTGAACATATTCAAGTTGACGTCTGAGGGTGATCTTTGAACATATTCAAGTTGACGTCTGAGGGTGATCTTTGAACATATTCGAGTTGACGTCTGAGGGTGATCTTTGAACATATTCAAGTTGACGTCTGAGGGTGATCTTTGAACATATTCAAGTTGACGTCTGATGGTGATCTTTGAACATATTCAAGTTGACGTCTGAGGGTGATCTTTGAACATATTCAAGTTGACGTCTGATGGTGATCTTTGAACATAGTCAAGTTGACGTGAACATATTCAAGTTGACGTCTGATGGTGATCTTTGAACATATTCAAGTTGACGTCTGAGGGTGATCTTTGAACATATTCAAGTTGACGTCTGAGGGTGATCTTTGAACATATTCAAGTTGACGTCTGAGGGTGATCTTTGAACATATTCAAGTTAACGTCTGAGGGTGATCTTTGAACATATTCAAGTTAACGTCTGAGGGTGATCTTTGAACATATTCAAGTTGACGCCTGAGGGTGATCTTTGAACATATTCAAGTTGACGTCTGAGGGTGATCTTTGAACATATTCAAGTTGACGTCTGAGGGTGATCTTTGAACATATTCAAGTTGACGTCTGAGGGTGATCTTTGAACATATTCAAGTTGACGTCTGAGGGTGATCTTTGAACATATTCAAGTTGACGTCTGAGGGTGATCTTTGAACATATTCAAGTTGACGTCTGAGGGTGATCTTTGAACATATTCAAGTTGACGTCTGATGGTGATCTTTGAACATATTCAAGTTGACGTCTGAGGGTGATCTTTGAACATATTCAAGTTGACGTCTGAGGGTGATCTTTGAACATATTCAAGTTGACGTCTGATGGTGATCTTTGAACATATTCAAGTTGACGTCTGATGGTGATCTTTGAACATATTCAAGTTGACGTCTGAGGGTGATCTTTGAACATATTCAAGTTGACGTCTGAGGGTGATCTTTGAACATATTCAAGTTGACGTCTGAGGGTGATCTTTGAACATATTCAAGTTGACGTCTGAGGGTGATCTTTGAACATATTCAAGTTGACGTCTGAGGGTGATCTTTGAACATATTCAAGTTGACGTCTGAGGGTGATCTTTGAACACATTCCAGTTGACGTCTGAGGGTGATCTTTGAACACATTCCAGTTGACGTCTGAGGGTGATCTTTGAACACATTCCAGTTGACGTCTGAGGGTGATCTTTGAACACATTCCAGTTGACGTCTGAGGGTGATCTTTGAACACATTCAAGTTGACGTCTAAGGGTGATCTTTGAACATATTCAAGTTGACGTCTGAGGGTGAACATTTTCAAGTTGACGTCTGAGGGTGATCTTTGAACATATTCAAGTTGACGTCTGAGGGTGATCTTTGAACATATTCAAGTTGACGTCTGAGGGTGATCTTTGAACATATTCAAGTTGACGTCTGAGGGTGATCTTTGAACATATTCAAGTTGACGTCTGAGGGTGAGGGTGATCTTTGAACATATTCAAGTTGACGTCTGAGGGTGATCTTTGAACACATTCAAGTTGACGTCTGAGGGTGATCTTTGAACATATTCAAGTTGACGTCTGAGGGTGATCTTTGAACATATTCAAGTTGACGTCTGAGGGTGATCTTTGAACATATTCAAGTTGACGTCTGAGGGTGATCTTTGAACATATTCAAGTTGACGTCTGAGGGTGATCTTTGAACATATTCAAGTTGACGTCTGAGGGTGATCTTTGAACATATTCAAGTTGACGTCTGAGGGTGATCTTTGAACATATTCAAGTTGACGTCTGAGGGTGATCTTTGAACATATTCAAGTTGACGTCTGAGGGTGATCTTTGAACATATTCAAGTTGACGTCTGAGGGTGATCTTTGAACATATTCAAGTTGACGTCTGAGGGTGATCTTTGAACATATTCAAGTTGACGTCTGAGGGTGATCTTTGAACATATTCAAGTTGACGTCTGAGGGTGATCTTTGAACATATTCAAGTTGACGTCTGAGGGTGATCTTTGAACATATTCAAGTTGACGTCTGAGGGTGATCTTTGAACATATTCAAGTTGACGTCTGAGGGTGATCTTTGAACATATTCAAGTTGACGTCTGAGGGTGATCTTTGAACATATTCAAGTTGACGTCTGAGGGTGATCTTTGAACATATTCAAGTTGACGTCTGAGGGTGATCTTTGAACATATTCAAGTTGACGTCTGAGGGTGATCTTTGAACATATTCAAGTTGACGTCTGAGGGTGATCTTTGAACATATTCAAGTTGACGTCTGAGGGTGATCTTTGAACATATTCAAGTTGACGTCTGAGGGTGATCTTTGAACATATTCAAGTTGACGTCTGAGGGGGATCTTTGAACATATTCAAGTTGACGTCTGAGGGTGATCTTTGAACATATTCAAGTTGACGTCTGAGGGTGATCTTTGAACATATTCAAGTTGACGTCTGAGGGTGATCTTTGAACATATTCAAGTTGACGTCTGAGGGTGATCTTTGAACATATTCAAGTTGACGTCTGAGGGTGATCTTTGAACATATTCAAGTTGACGTCTGAGAGTGATCTTTGAACATATTCAAGTTGACGTCTGAGGGTGATCTTTGAACATATTCAAGTTGACGTCTGAGGGTGATCTTTGAACATATTCAAGTTGACGTCTGAGGGTGATCTTTGAACATATTCAAGTTGACGTCTGAGGGTGATCTTTGAACATATTCAAGTTGACGTCTGAGGGTGATCTTTGAACATATTCAAGTTGACGTCTGAGGGTGATCTTTGAACATATTCAAGTTGACGTCTGAGGGTGATCTTTGAACATATTCAATTCGTCTGAGTTGACATATTCAAGTTGACGTCTGAGGGTGATCTTTGAACATATTCAAGTTGACGTCTGAGGGTGATCTTTGAACATATTCAAGTTGACGTCTGAGGGTGATCTTTGAACATATTCAAGTTGACGTCTGAGGGTGATCTTTGAACATATTCAAGTTGACGTCTGAGGGTGATCTGTGNACAGATTCAAGTTGACGTCTGAGGGTGATCTTTGAACATATTCAAGTTGACGTCTGAGGGTGATCTTTGAACATATTCAAGTTGACGTCTGAGGGTGATCTTTGAACATATTCAAGTTGACGTCTGAGGGTGATCTTTGAACATATTCAAGTTGACGTCTGAGGGTGATCTTTGAACATATTCAAGTTGACGTCTGAGGGTGATCTTTGAACATATTCAAGTTGACGTCTGAGGGTGATCTTTGAACATATTCAAGTTGACGCCTGATGGTGATCTTTGAACATATTCAAGTTGACGTCTGAGGGTGATCTTTGAACATATTCAAGTTGACGCCTGAGGGTGATCTTTGAACATATTCAAGTTGACGCCTGATGGTGATCTTTGAACATATTCAAGTTGACGTCTGAGGGTGATCTTTGAACATATTCAAGTTGACGCCTGATGGTGATCTTTGAACATATTCAAGTTGACGTCTGAGGGTGATCTTTGAACATATTCAAGTTGACGCCTGATGGTGATCTTTGAACATATTCAAGTTGACGTCTGAGGGTGATCTTTGAACATATTCAAGTTGACGTCTGAGGGTGATCTTTGAACATATTCAAGTTGACGTCTGAGGGTGATCTTTGAACATATTCAAGTTGACGTCTGAGGGTGATCTTTGAACATATTCAAGTTGACGTCTGAGGGTGATCTTTGAACATATTCAAGTTGACGTCTGAGGGTGATCTTTGAACATATTCAAGTTGACGCCTGTAAACAGGTAAAGGTAGTCGCATAGCAGATACTACAGTAGGAGAGTGAAATGTTCGAGACTTCACCATGCTAGGTCCAGCATCGAGGTTGGGGTTCCCTTCCTCGCTGCCTTTTCCTTCCCTAACTCAAAGAACAGAGTCAGGTACCCATTTACAGCTGGGTAGACTGGAGTGTGCCGGTACCGTGATGCGAACCTGGCATCTTTGCCGCGACAGATCAGCGCTCTAACCACTCCGTCAATCGGAATTAAGACATAAACAACGACAGCAGAGATTTCCAGAGCTGACAAAGGAAAAAAAAAAAAAGAGAGGGGGGGGGGGGGGGGGGCGGAGTTCGTAAATGCATCATCATCATCAACCATTATCAATTTCCTCTTCGCTCCATGCAGATTGTAAGGCATAGAGCCACCATCACAGCTGACACCCCCCCCCCCCCCCCCCCCCCCCCCCCCCCCCCCCCCCCCCCCCCCCCCCCCCCCCCCCCCAACAGGAAACCGGCACGAAACATTCACGCGCTCTTGCAGCAATGGTTTCTGTAGCTATTTATTTTAAATGATAAAGCTACAGGCCTCGTGCACAACCTTCATATCAGTAGCCTTGTACGACATGCCCGAGGGAGCAGCAGTCATATTCATTCTGTTACAAGATGAGAATGGCAACCTCATCATTTCAAACAAATTGCCACAGAAACCATCACTGAAAAAGCAGCTGCAGTCGTGGCAACATGCTCCATAAGGAGCACAAAGGAAAACAGAATTGTGCACAGCAGGGTAGACAGTCTCGCAGACAGCAGGGCAGACAGTCTCGCAGACAGCAGTTCTCTGATAAAGTTCTAGGCAGACAATTTAAAGCTGGATCAATATTTGGAGCCACACAGCAGGGTAGACAGTCTCGCCGACAGAGTTCTCTGATAAAGTTCTAGGCAGACAATTTAAAGCTGGACCAATATTTGGAGCCACACAGCAGGGTAGACAGTCTCGCCGACAGAGTTCTCTGATAAAGTTCTAAGCAGACAATTTAAAGCTGGATCAATATTTGGAGCCACACAGCAGGGTACACAGTCTCGCCGACAGAGTTCTCTGATAAAGTTCTAGGCAGACAATTTAAAGCTGGATCAATATTTGGAGCCACACAGCAGGGTAGACAATCTCGCCGACAGAGTTCTGTGATAAAGTTCTAGGCAGACAATTTAAAGCTGGACCAATATTTGGAGCCACACTGCAGGGTAGACAGTCTCGCCGACAGAGTTCTCTGATAAAGTTCTAAGCAGACAATTTAAAGCTGGATCAATATTTGGAGCCACACAGCAGGGTAGACAATCTCGCCGACAGAGTTCTCTGATAAAGTTCTAAGCAGACAATTTAAAGCTGGACCAATATTTGGAGCCACACAGCAGGGTAGAGTCTCGCCGACAGAGTTCTCTGATAAAGTTCTAAGCAGACAATTTAAAGCTGGACCAATATTTGGAGCCACACAGCAGGGTACACAGTCTCGCAGAGTTCTCTGATAAAGTTCTAGGCAGACAATTTAAAGCTGGACCAATATTTGGAGCCACACAGGAAACGCCAAGACCAAGCGTGGCCAACTATGCAACCTTGGGGAACCGCAATAGTGGAGGACAATTTGGAAACAGGCAACACATAAGGAAGGGAAACCCGAGGCCTGTAAACAGTAAATTAATATGAGACAAATATAAAGGTATGTTATCAGGCACTCGTAGGAAATAAAGTAGAACACTAGACAACTGAAAAACAACAGACATGAGTGGCTTACCCGGTATTCGAACCCTGGACCTTCCGTGCGACAACCCCGCCTAGCTATGCAAGTGAATCACACTATCCTCCCTGCCATCTACGCATCACCAAAAAATGATGCTTCGATGACAGGTCATTAGTGCGAACCGCAAGACATAACATCGGAAGTTTACCATGTGTCTGACCAACACACAAAGTTAAGTTCTTTTGTTGTTTATTATCATTAAACTTTACAACATCGAATATCTAAGAGAAAAATCAAATACATCAGAATTACATATATAGAAAAATGACAGAATACCCTTGCCCTCCCTCATTGAGAAGATAAGAATCCAACAAGTTAATAATCCCAAAGGTTTAAAAGTTTAGCACTAGGTTACAGTATAGACAGTAAAGAAAAACAGAGTTCCTAATACGTGCTACTCCGTAAAGTAAACAATTTTTAAAGCAAAATAACTAGTTTGGTACAAGCTACCGTAACAAGAAAATATTCAATCTATCTCTCTGACATACGTGGCCACGTTCTCGCTCCTTACCTAATCTTGGTGATATTTCCTGGAATATAGTTATCCTGAATATATTTATCGATATAGATAATGTCAGTGTTCAGTGCCAAATTTGGCCCCAGTCCAGCCTTGACAATAACTTTATAAGGTGGACGCCAAGTTTGGTTTATATAATCCTGGATCAATAATGTCACTTCGAATAGTTAATGGTAGAAAAAAAAAATCGAGATCTTGTGTTCACAGCAAAGAATGGAAAATCAAATATTTCTGGTATTTGGACACAGCTAGTTGCTAAAAATTGTTACTGATATGGTAATTCTTCTTCTTCTTCCTCGTTCGTCCTGAAAAGGACGTTGGTTGCGTTGTGTCTGTTTACACCGGAGCTGCGATATCTGCGCCTTTCGGCCGACACATCCAACTTCAGCACGGCATTTTTTGGGACCGGGTTTGCCTTCCCTCTTCGATCCCTACTCTCTCAGCCAGACTTCAGTGATGCAGCCTGTTTCCAGAACCACCACTTGGAGGTGGAGTAGGGTCTTGGTCAGCTCTGGTTCGCTGACCCTGACGCAAGCAGTCAAGCTATGGGTCGCTGACTGCATTCTCTATTGCTGCATCTTTGGGTCCCATATGGTAATTGATTGGTTGGTAAATCCTATCGGCTGTCTCTGTGGTGAGGGCCGATTTTGAAACAGCGCAACTTTCTGAATAGATCCGGTGCGGCGTCTGTCAAAAGTTAGATGTTGGTATTATTTAATATACCACTCCCGTGGGCTGATAAATTGGAAAAAAATATCTGGGAATTGATAGTCCAGTTAAACTTAATAGTTAAATGTTTATTTGTCTTTTAGCCAGTCCGGTTCACAACATGGACTTGGGACTCGTAAGCCACGAACAAGACAGCTGTTGAAGGCTAAAACTTGGCCTCTATAATGTAAACGGTCCGTACTGGACATTATAAATGTAAAGGGCTGTTTTACATGTAACAGTCAGAAATGATCAGTGTTCGTTGAAGCGTAGTAGGTGTCCGTGGCATGAATGTGACAGGCTCAGTTTGGCCACCGTAAATGTAGTAGATAAATGTAATAGGCCCTGGTTGGCCGCAACGATGCTGGCATTCGTTCAGTTGACTTGAAAGTGTTGAGGTGTTGCAGTCATAAAGTGTGTGTAGACATCAATGAGTGCGAATGGGTGTATGATGGTTCGTGGAAGACAGGCATCTAACTGACATCACACTTTGGTAGAAATACATGTAGTAATTCATAGAGAGTGGAAACACCTCTGACGTTTGATAGACTTTAATACACCACAACGACAGGTACGCCGACATCAATATAAATAGTCACCTGACAACTCAGGACATAGCATACACAATAGATCATCGATAAGCTGTGCATATATATAAATAAAGCTGACCTCGTTCAATTCCCCTTTTGCCAGCTACAGCAAAATACCCCGTATTGGAAACGGGTCTTGATTATGTGAGTTTAACCAAACTCCCTTCTGACACCAGCAAGTCAGGTATGTTCTCGGGTCTTCAGCAGGCCGCACAATATGGCGGGCCCCTAGATACAATGGCCTCTGTGGTATTTCGATAACAAACAGGGTGAGTCAAACCTTGTTTAAATGGTATCACCGCAGATAGCGGGATACAGCACCTGTAAAGTTCTTCGGGCATACACCAGCCCAGTGCATATAATATTAGAATACTTCGTGAGATCCATTACTGGTATTCTTAGATGGACTCTTTCCCGCCCAGGGAAAAGTCACTAGCTGGCTACAAAAAGTCATATATAATTCTGGCAAAAAAGAGGGAAACTGTTTGAGGGTAAATTACCTTAATGTCCCTTCAGAATAAACATCACAAAACTCACTCGCCTCCTAGGCGCATCAGAATATAACATTGGAGAACAATCTTTAACCATCTTGGTCGAACACACACAGAGGACTTCCCCAAAACCGTCTTGACCCTCTCAAAACTACAGCTCGACTCCTTCAACACAGTCTGTCTTAAATCGCGCCAGAATCTTCGCGCATGCGTCGAGAGACCCTAGACCCTTGAGCTTAGCTCAGATGGGCGAACATGTCAGGAAAACCTGACATAGAGTCTAAAATTAGACGCTGAGTTAACAGACAAGTGGGACAACCACCACTGTTAACTACAATCCCAGTAAAACATGAGTACCTCCCCTTTGATCAAGAATCTATTAAATTAAAGTCTCCAAAATTAAACAGGTACATTTTAACATACTATAGACTCAGCAAACTGACCGCAACAACAGCATAAACCCAATCAGTAACTGGAGACAATAATAAAAAATAAAAAAACCGCTGGCCGCTCTGTCAGGTCTGCGAGAAATAAACAATACATTATGAAAAAGAAATGCAACTATTCTATAAGTACACGGACGGGGACGAGACGATCTCTTTCCCTCGCCGGCAGTCCTGCTTAATGTTAAAAGGCACAAGGTGACTTTATTTACAACTATACGGTCAGCTTTTCGCCCGCGCTGCGCTTTCAGGTTCGGATCAAGGTATGCACCTTCCCTCATCCTCTGCGCGCGCGTTAGCGATCAGCTCACACTGTCAACTATTGTTTAATTACCCCTACGCGCACTTTCAAATATCGTCTGTCGTTAATAGTTATTTTATTGTCGGCGCCTGTTAGTTTAGTCATACGGTATAAACAATAGTCACTTACTATAAAACACAAAATGAAATAAACGTGAATCCTATTCGGTCACTATAGTCACGCTTAACACTTAATCAGTCACTACCTTATCTTCTGGTGAGAGAAGCGGGTGATAAAATTATCATTCTAACTGCACCTCTGGCAAAGAAAAATAGTTATTTATTTCGCTAGTTTTAACGCTAGAAATCACAGTGAATTAAAATGGTAAATTTAACACATTAAATCACGTAAATGCTAATTTCTATTACCACAAATCAGAAATGAAACAATCCCCACGAAATGCTATTAACACACTCCCACAGTGGTTATAGAATAACGAGCTTAGATTAACGAAAATTCTGAGCGACAACTGATCAGTGAGTTTAAGGAACCGCTGTATATATATATATATTTATATATATATATATATATATATATATATATATATATATATATTATATATATATATATATATATATATATATATATATATATAGTACTTTGCAAAAAAAATGGCAGTCATATTGCTCAGCTAAATATGCTGAAATCTAATTAAATATGCATGTTATGCCCCAAATTTACACTCCACTTAAGTGAGCAAACACTACCAAAAGTAAAAAAAAAATTAGCGTAGAGTAAAGTCCCTTGATAATAGAGCAGACGACAATTTCTAATGCTAGTGGCAGAAAATGGACACAAAGTCAAAGTGTATGTGAATTTCACAGCTTTGGAATGAAGGAAATCAAACATGTTCCAACATTTCTAAAACCTTGAACATTCCTGAGCGGACTGTCTACAGAGTTGTGAGTAAATTAAAAGCAGGTAATGGAATCGAGCGAAAAGAAGGTAGTGGGGGGTCAAGAATTTAGGACACAAAGGACCATCGGCGTCTCGCCCAAATCGTTCGGGCTGGGCCAATGAAGAGTGTAGAAAACATACGGCAGCGCATGATCGATTTGGGAAACCCAGAGGTATCTAATGCTACTGTCAACCGGGAGCTACACAGGATGAATTACACAAAAAAGCGGGTAATTTCGTCACCATTTCTCACAGAGACTCACAAACAGATGCACTTGAACTGGTGCCACGAACACCAAAATTTGTCATGGGACAATGTGATTTTTTCAGATGAATGTTCTGTTTGGTCTTATCCTGCTCAAATAAATATTTGGATGAAAGAATCTGTAACGCCTGTGTACTAGTGACCGAAACATACCCATAAATTCCATCTTTGGGGAGGGGTGGCAGCAAGAGGTGCCACCCCACTGTGTGTTTTCACAGGAATTCTCACGAAAGAAAGGTACATCGACATACTAGAGGGACACCTTCTGCCATTTATGCAGGTCATGTACCCCGATGGGTGCACATTTCAACATGACAATGACCCAAAGCATACAGCTCATACCACCAAAGCATGGCTGCAAGAGAAGAATGTGATAGTGCTGAAGTGGCCCAGCAATAGTCCCGACCTAAACCCAATTGAAAACGTTTGGGCACTACTCAAGAATCATTTAAAAAAGAGTGGACTCAGAGACGTTGAACAATTGAAGAAGGTAGCCGAAAAATACTGGGACAGTCTGACTCACAATTACCTACAAACACTTGCGGGAAGTATGCCTCGCCGCATCCAGGCTTGCCTTGCTGGAGAAGGCAACATTATATTGTACTGAAACCACTGTTAATAGATAGGGGAGATACCAATCTTCCTCTGGACATACAGTTTTTATTATTATTTGCTTCTATGAGTGTGCTGCGTTGCGAAAATATGACTGCCATTTTTTTTGCAAAGTACTGTATATATATATTCATTGGCTCTCAGATCCCTAATGGTGTTAATTTCGCATTAACGTGCGAACTATCAGAATTGAGAAACTGTGGACCAGATGAAAAGTCCTCAGAGCCCGCCACCGTTTCTCTCGTCGAGCGCTGCTTGGTCGACATCAAAAGACCCTCCTCCCGATAACGGAGTTTCTTTCAAAATCGCTCGCGTCTCGAGATGAAATGCTAATCGGCGTCAGAGATTTCTCTGCATCTGAAGATCAAAGTGTTAAGTGTTTATCCCAAGTGCGATCTGCCCGATATCCGATGATTGACAGATCAGCTCGCGTGAGAAACGTAGGTTCACAAATCAGAGCTCGCTGCCTGTTATGCTGGCAGGTCGCGGAAGTTGGTAATATGTCTGTTTGTTTACATCTCAAGAAAAAGAGGCGTGGATTAAAAAAATGAGTAATCGCAGGGTGTTAATGCATGGCTTGCTAGCAAATTATAAAACTACGCCGAGGTCACGAAAGGCTGTCAGATACAGTGGCTATATTTCCATTATACGTCACAGTCACCAACCATGCAAGCTGAACTGTTGACATGTTGTAATTACTGAAGTGACGAATAAATTGATCACTAGACGACTTTGATTTTTGTATGACGCATTCACTACCATGAGTGCGTCATTTTCGACAGTTATAGTAGGCACCAGGGTTGTGGAGTCGGCCAAAAAATCTTCCGACGCAGACACCTAAATTCTTAGAAGTCCGACTCCAGTTTTTTTTTTACTAGCTGTGTAGCATAAAATCATGCACTTATATGGAGTTATATGTATACGTATGCTATATGACACAAATATAGTATATTTACACATATAACATAAATTAATATGTGGCTTCTGTAGATTACATTTTTAACTATCCATTCATTCATACAATAACACTGTGACGAAATGGACGACCTCTTAGTGATCTTTGGTTCTCTCCGGTAGTATCGGTACACTTGTGGTACTGATTTATCTTATGTGCTGTCAATTATCGCACTTTTCTTTCTTTCTTTCCTCGTTATTTTCTGCTAAGTAGCAGATATTTGATTTTATCAAAGCACCCTGTAGGTGATAAGTATCACATTTGCAAGGAGCGGCTGATATGATACATCACATTTGCTTGGCGCTACCCAGATTTGTTGGTTATAGGCGCGGCAGATTAACATGTACATCAGCCAGCGCTTCGGCTTAATCACTGATAAGACACGGAGTTTGCGTACTCATACGACAGATAATGAGATTACTGTCTGTGTGACACATGTGGGCAGGCAAGTGTGATATAATCGCTTCTGGTCACTTGGTTACAAGTAATTATGGATTTATTACATTTTAGACAATATGAGTCTACAAATGTGTTTGTGAGAGAGTATGCAAGGCATCAGATGTCCACATATGGCAATACGTGACCTTTGCAGGCACGCACCTTATTTCACGGGGGACTATTTTGAAATATCACACCCTATTTGCATTATTTGAAATGATTGGATCTTTCTGATTAGATTCACAACAACAAGGCGGGGAAGAGAGGGAATATAGGCTGACCATTTCGCAGTTTTATTTCACTGTGAATTTCTGCTCGCCAAAACAACATCAGACCTCGCCAGAGTGAAGACTAGCTTTTAGTTAACCGGACCTTTTATTGGAGAACCAGATAAGACTTAACAAAGCACAGGACATCTCTTTCAAATTTTAATAAGGAATACCGGGACTAGGAAACTGAAGAAATACGGAGTCAGAGGGGAATCTATTGTAAAATTAAAGACACCCCAGACACGTGTAAGAGGCCTAACCCAGTACCTTAACTTATTCATCTGAGCAAAATGTCTGTAGCCAAGATTGGCGTAAGTAGTGCAGTTTCATTCTGTTTTATTACTAACATGTGAACTAACATATATATATTGCCATGTGAATTTTAATGTGTAAAACTCGCTATTGGATGTCAGTCATTTGAGGCTGGCAACCTCAGCGTATAGAATGATGATTCATGAACTAACACTGCACGGGCTGGTGATTGCTTTATTGATAGTTTCGTAAAGAGAACTAAAAGCATAAAGTAGTTCCATGTTCCCTATGGAGCAGGGAGGGAAAGACGACAAGAAATGATGTACATTCTAAGTATAACACTTACATTTTCAAAGCAATGTAAATGTCCCTATAAACATATTCACTTCAAAATTAATGTACGTTTCCAAGCTTTAAACCAGTGTAAATGTCTATGTGAAAATATTAATTTTAAATTAATAGAATTTTCAAACTTTTTTCTTTCTTTGATCCTTAGCCGCCGACCGTCAAAGCAGTCAGTGGCCATTACGCCTCGTGGCGTCTTGTAGGGCAACAACAAATTGATTCCACTTTGCTCGGTCGGCGGCCATCCTTCGTACAGTGCCCCAACTCTGGTTAATTCTTTGCATCTCAGCCTCCACAGTCCTCCGCCAAGTTGTTTTTGGTCGGCCTCTCTTTCGTTTTCCTTCAGGGGTCCATAACATTGCTGTTCTTGTGATGGCATCGGGGTCTCTTCTGAGGACATGGCCAACCCAGCTCCAGCGTTTGCCAGCTATGATGGTGTGCATGTCCTCTTGCTTGCTCCGAGTAAGCAGATCTTGGTTGGTGATGGTATTCGGCCAAAAGATTTGGAGAATTTTTCTTAGGCATGTTGTGTAAAAAGAGGACAATTTCGACATTTCCTTCTCTGTATTTCTCCAGCTCTCCGCGCCATAGAGAAGCACAGAAAGCTCACAGCTCTGATATAATCCTAATTTTGTGCTCGTGCTGTACTGAGAGGACTTCCAGATGTTGTTTAAGACTAAAAAAGACTGTTCTTGCTTTGTTCATTCTGTTGTTGATGTCTTTGCTTGCTCCGCCGTCTGGTGTTACTATGCATCCTAGGTATGTGAAGGCATCTGTCTGTTCCAGTTGCTGATTCCTTACTGATATGGACTCAGGGTTGTTCACATTGAGCGTCATGACCTCTGTCTTCTTTAGGTTGATGTTCAAGCCCACCTGCTGGCTATACTTATTAAGTCTATCCGTTTTTTCCTGGATGTGTTGATGTGAATGTGCTAGCAGTGCAATGAGCTGTTTTTATTTTCCCCTTACCTGTCCATCTGCTCTCGCTTATTCCCAGGATATGTATCTTGTAGTTCCTCATCTCTGCTGTGATTTGTCTCAGCTTTCCTGCCTCATTCATAGTTCTGACGTTCCAAAAACCAATTCTGGTTTCGTGTTTTGCGGTCGGGGCATCCGTTTTCATGCCAGTGGCTTCCTTTCGGCGTTCACCACTGTCAGTCATACGAGCCTGAGACTCCGGATGTCCGTCCCGCAGCAAAGTTTTTCCATTTATTGTTGTTTCCGTAACATGTGCGATTTCTTTACATAGACAGGGGTGTCGGCCCTGTGCTAAAACCCCTAACTTGGAGGACCAGAGTACCAGCTTTTGTCTGACCCCTACCCACGCAGACCTGCCCAGCTTGGTTGAACCTACCAGGAGTAAATCTCCCACTGGCATAGCTCTGGGGATTGTCAGGGTACACAAGCTGCCATACCGCTACAAGGTATAGGTACCATTGATTCAAACTTTTCCATAAGTGTAAATATAAAAGAAACATAAATGAATTTATATTGTGAACACTTTTCAAACAGTGGAGATCTAAATATAAAACATATTATATCTGTACATTTAACCTTTTCATTTAAATGTAATGTAAAGCTAAAGCTATTCAGTTTAAATGTAAAGGAAGTTTTATCCCGAGGGATTACATTTAATTATCATCGAATGTAAATTCTGACATGGGATGTGTGACGTACGTCTAGTTTGACAAGTGAATTCTCCCTGATATGATGGATGATTTAAAGGGACTTTTAGCTTTTCATAACATTAGAACCCCTGAACATTTGTTGTAACTTTTCGTTTGCCAGAACTCATTCCACCGGGACTCATTTAGTAGGCGGCACGAGATCAAAGAGACGAACTGGGGGATTTTAGGGGAGACTATCGGCGTTATCAAAGACAGGGGTGGTCCCTGATACGAGACGCAGTTGCTTGCCGCTAATTTCGCGTCTCGGTGTCAATCGCAACCGAGCGAACGGGGGAAAGCCGAAACGGGCAGCAGCGAACGGAGATACGAAGACCAGGGGGCGGCTTCTTCTCTTGATTTGGCGGTCAGATCCCCAAAAGTTCGTGAGATCTGTCGCGAAATTGGTTTCAAGTCATTGCAAATGAGTTCAGTTAGATTTATAAACCCATCTACGATCGAGTGACCGCTTTCAAAATGGCGGCGTATCAGCGAAATGTGTATCGGACAGAGGAAATCGCCAACGATAAATAAAAACGAAGGGAATCCGTATGAAAAGGATTTTACATTTCAGTACAGGGAAGGATGGTGTATAACTGCATATAAGATGGAACGGTAGGAAGTTCTCATTTACGGAGATATATGCGTATTTCGGCTGCCCACAGTTACGCTAAAAGCATGTAAACCCACTTCTGTTCTAAATATTAAAATCAACAAATAACAGTTTGGGAATTTACATGGATAGGAAGATAGAGTTTTATCAGCTGTATAAAACTAGATAAGATGGAACAATATGGATATTATATATGCCGAGAATGATAAAGGCAAAATTTCAGTCGACGCACAGATCGGCCGAAATCACTGTTCGTGAAGGATTTTTTAGGTTTAGGTCTAAGCTGTGACGTCGGTACTCTCCGATACGTCCGCGCTATCGTATATAAAGCGTACCGGTAAACTGAGACACGGACAACGGAAGAGGGTTCAGACAGACTGGAGGCAGAGTTTCGCCACTATCCATGAATTGTGAGCGGATTGCCAGAAACATTTTTAAGTCCAGTATCTGAAGTCTGAGGGTAAGCGAAATTATGATAACTACCGTGTATAATATTTGTTATTTCAGGTTCATATAGAATTCACAAAATATGCCTGTATAATAGTCATTGATATAATGTATTGTATTTTTATATGATCTAAACATGTGCATTGTGGATGATTGTTGCTTGTACAAAAATTAATCACAAATAGCCCCACAGCCTAATGAAGAGATATTTATCATATTGCTTTATCGCTTACGAAGATAAAGGCAGTCCCATGGCAGAGATTATCGTAGGGAAATGAAGTGTTAGAAACTTTATCATGGAAGATCCCAGTTTACGAGGTTAAGGCGACTAGTCCCCTTCCTTGCTGCCTTTGCCTTCCCTAGTTCGAGCGCACAACTTTGTACCCGGTTCTTGTGCGTTTATTCACCGGTTAAATCAAATTGTGGATATTTATTACCCAAACCGATCACCGTACTCTTTCTTGACTGAAAAAGTGTCATTGTCCTCTCCCCCTTCCCCCGTTGCTTAGAATTTTTTTTAAAACACGCCTGCCGTTCGTAAGGTTGTAGTCACGTAGCACATTCTGCCGTAGGGGAGTGAAGTGTTATAGACTTCGATGTCCTGGGTCCCAGCTTTATGAGGTGGGGTGGCCTGTTCCCTTCCTCGCTGCCGTTGCCTTCTCTAACTCAAGATCAGAGGCAGGTACCCTTTTACAGCTGGTTAGACTGATGCGTGACACCTGTTCCCTTTCACGCTGCCGTTGCTTTCTCTAACTCAGGATCAGTCAGGTACCCTTTTACAGCTGGTTAGACTGATGCGTGACACCTGTTCCCTTTCTCGCTGCCGTTGCTTTCTCTAACTCAGGATCAGAGTCAGGTACCCTTTTACAGCTGGTTAGACTGATGCGTGACACCTGTTCCCTTCCTCGCTGCCGTTGCCTTCTCTAACTCAGGATCAGAGTCAGGTACCCATTTACAGCTGGTTATGGAGTGTTAGAGACTTCACCATACTAGGTCCAGCATCGAGAGATGGGGTCTACCTAGCTATAAATGGGTACTTAACTTTGAGTTAGGGAAGGAAAAGACAGCGAGGAAGGAAACTGGTCTCCCCACCTCTCGATGCTGGACCTAGTATGGGACCTCAAGACGCAGCAATAGAGACCGCAGTCAGCGACTCATAGCTTGACTGCCTGCGTCAAGCTCCAGCGAACCAGAGCTGGTCAAGACCGCACTCCACCTCCACGTGGTGGTCCTGGAAACAGTCTGCAGCTGTGCAGGCTGGCTGAGCGAGTGTGGATCGAAATGGGAAGGCGAACCCGGTCCTAAAAAAATGCCGTGCAGAAGTCGGATGTGTCGACCGAAAGGTGCAGATATCACAGCTACGTTGTAAACAGACACAACGCAACCACCGTCCTTTTCAGGGCGAACGAAGAAGAAGAAGAAGAAGGACCTAGTATGGTGAAGTCTCTAACACTCCATAACCAGCTGTAAATGGGTACCTGACTCTGATCCTGAGTTAGAGAAGGCAACGGCAGCGAGGAAGGGAACATGTGTCACGCAAGTCAAACCAGCTGTAAAAGGGTGCCTGACTCTGATCTTGAGTTATAGAAGGCAACGGCAGCGATTTCCCTTGTTTCCTTTGTACCGTTAACTTGTAGAACTGATTCAATTCCGTTCTATTGGTTTATAAACTTTTTTTTTTAATCCGGGGGGGGGGGGGGGGGGGGGGGGGGTTGAGGGCGGATCTGTCGTAAGCGTGTAGACTATGAATGCAAGAGAAACGCTTTTTTTTTTTAACTTGCCTCCCAAATCACAATGTGAAATCAACATTTTTCAGTCAAGAAAAAGTACGGTTCTCAGTTTTGGTAATAAATTTCCAGAATTTGATTTAACCGGTGAATAAACGCACAAGAACCCTGTACCCATTTACAGCTGGTAAACTGGAGGGTTCTACAGCCAGTTTCAGTAGAAAGCAACCTGATCACATGGTCACTCACTTTATTTATTTTATGTATTAATTTTGGGTAGTTGCTAAGATAGCATCAGTATTTGAATTTGTACTTGATATGAATGATTTGGAAGGATCAATTTATAGAATATGAAGGGATGTATAGGAGCGGAATAAACCAGATGATGTTTATTACTGATATGTTAATATTAATTCTATATCATTGAATTGATGTTACTTGCTATGACTGTATAACTTTGACACCTGATGACTGACTTGTCTGACTTATGTGCTAGTCAGTTACACTTAATTGAAATGTTAATATTAATGCTATATCACTGAAATGATGTCCTTACTTACTATGATTGTATAACGGTGACATCTGATGACTGACTGGTCTGACATCTGTGCTAGTCAGCTACAAGTCTAGCCAGATACTAGCCAAGGCTGATATGTTGCAGGTTCCATGAAATAACTCAAACCAGACTGTCCAGTATCAGAAGCCGGTGTAGTTCATCCGAGGCAATCCCACCAAAGTGCAGGACCCCAAAGAGTGAACTTCAACTGGTCATTGGCATCCCTACTGTTGGGCCTACCAAGTCTGATATCAGCAAAGGACAGTTTCAGCAGTACCAAGTTGGAAAGATAAGTGTCCTGTTTGACACTGACCACCTATACATGTGAAACAGCCAATAGTTGAAAACAATAAGTAACCATACATAAACTCAGTCAACTGATGACAGTTATCCTTAAATTCAAAGGACTAATAACAGTGATTTCAGTAACTTTATTATTTAAGATCTTGAAGTCTAAACAGACAATAATAGTAATTGTGTGAATATTTATATATATATATGTGTGTATACTCTTTTCCAACTAGTAGAAATAGAATAATAGTGCAATTATTAAACTATTTTAACTGTACCTGAGGATTTATTCACTTCTTCCATTTTGTGGGTTCAGTGAATGTACATTTTACTTATCCCCTAGAATAAAGTAATCATAAGATAGTCATAGGGAGGAGACACCTTAAATCCTGGTACTACTTCTTACCAACTGGGCCAGGGTTTTTACAGTCTGACTATTTTTATGATAACAATACACCAGTGCTTATTTCTAAGACTGGGGTATTACTTGTAAGGTCAGAACTCTTTACTGGCATACTCTTACATAATATATACTTTTAAATAACCTCCCGCTACAGTGGGGGCTCGTCTGCGGGATATATCTTTGATATTCCTGAGCCAACTTTCCATTTCTGCTGTGTAGAAAATTTTGTTTTGTAAAATTTTTTGGAAAGAGTAACATAGTAGGAAATAATTATATTTTTAGGAGTACCATTGAGTACAGATAAAGAAAGCTGTTTCATATATGGTGCAGTCAGTTTAATTAACTTTAATTTTAACTAAGTTAATTATATTGTAGTAAATTAGTTTGAGTAAGATCGCTTGCCCTACTAGACTACAGATACATCATGGCTGACTTGGTCAAATTTAGGTCTGCTACACTGCAGGTGGGAAAAGAGCTTGGCATGGATGGTGACGCTCTGATCCGGTATGTCACGACAGAATGTGAAAAGTACACCGAGAGAGAAGCAAAGCAATTGGAAGCAGAAAGAGAAGCCAAGAAATTGGAAGCAGAAAGAGAAGCCAAGAAATTGGAAGCAGAAAGAGAAGCCAAGAAATTGGATGCAGAAAGAGAAGCCAAGAAATTAGAAGCTGAGAGAGAAGAAAGGAGGTTACAAGCAGAGAGAGACCATGAGCTGAAAATGAGACAGCTTGATCTTGAACTTCAGGCTGGGACTATCACCCATGGTAATAGCTCACCTCATTCTGCGAATAGCTCTTTTCAGAACACAGCAAATGGGGCCATGAACTTCCACCTAGATCCATTTGTTGAAAAGGAGGACGCAATTGAGTCGTACCTGGATAGGTATGAAAGGCTAGCCTCTACATATGGACTGGAAAAGGAAAAATGGAGTCTAAAGTTATCTCAGGGATTGAGAGGTATTGCATATGATGTGTTTCTGAAACTCCCCAAAGAAGATCAGGAAAATTATGAAATACTAAAGCAAGCCTTACTGATCCGGTATGAAAAGAACTCTGAGGCATACAGGAAGAAATTTAGAACTTCTAAACCTCTACCTGGAGAAACATATAACCAGTTCTCAGCTAGGCTAGAAACGTATTTGTTGAAATGGAGTAGTTTAGGTAAGTATCAGAAAACATACGAGGATCTGAAAGAAATGGTTATGTTAGAGCAAGTGAAAGATTCCATGTCTCAAGAAATGAGGAAATTCCTTATGGAACAAGGAGCAGAGAGGCTGGAAGACATTTTGAAATGTGCAGAGAGATACCAAGCAGCTCAAGCTGAATTGGTAGGAACAAAAAGGAAGCAGGTAGAAGGATATAAGCCACCACCGCAGAATACCCAGCTTGACCAGAAGGATCATCCATACAGAAATAAGCCAAGATTTGATAATAAGGACAAGAACCCTCAGACTCAGGAAAAGAAACCCTACAAACAGGGAGATAAGTGGTGCAAAATTTGTAAGATGAGCAACCACAACACTGTAGATTGTAGAAGGAAAACCCCTCATCACGCTGCATGTTTAGCAACAGGGAATAGGACAGATATGATGGAACTGACAGGGAGTCAGAATAGCCTCCGTCATCCCCCTGTGAGTGAGCTCGTAACCGTGAACGGCAATCGAGTCATGTGCTTATATGAGACCGGCCTGGATTTCGACTCAGTTGTGAGTTCAACCCTAGTGAACTCTGATCAAATTACCACAGACACCGTGGAAATACAAGGGGCAACTAAGGGAACAGCAACCATGACACTTCCTATAGCTAGGATCAATGTGAAATCTCGCTACGTGGAAGGAGTGATAACAGCCGCAGTGATAGATGACCCTATATACCCGCTGATATTGGGGTGTAGGTATGTATTTTTGGGTGACCCAGTAAAACCTGTTGTCCTGGCGGCAGTCCAGACCAGGTCGAGCACCAAAAACGAGGAGGAAAATCCTAACAATACTCAGCCAGAGCAGATGAAACAGGCTCAATCAGAAGATGACACATTGAAGCCTTGTTTTGGCAAATTGCCAAAGGCCCATAACCCTCCAGAAAAAGGAGACTTGTATATGAAAAATGGACTACTGTATAGAAAAGCTGGTACAGGACCGCAAGGACATGGACAGCTGGTAGTACCAAAGTCATACAGGGAGAAAGTTATGGAGCTCGCACATGCTATTCCATTTAGTGGACACATGGGAATTGGTGCCACAAGTCAACGGATAGCTTGTCACTATTACTGGCCAGGGATCACGGAAGATATCAAACGATATGTGAAATCTTGTCCAGAGTGTCAACGGGTAGCCCCCAAGCATGGGACTGCCCCAGCAACTCTAGGGGAAATGCCAATCATGGGTACTCCATTCGAGAGAGTTGCAGTGGATATTGTTGGACCCCTCACTAGGACTAAGAGAAGGAATAGTTATATCTTAACTCTAGTTGATACATGCTCTATGTGGGGAGAGGCCGTAGCCATGGCATCTATAGATTCTAAGCATGTGGCAGAGGCATTGTTGACAATATTCACCCGGTTAGGCTTTCCACATCAAATATTGACGGACAATGGTTCCTAGTTCAAGGGAAAGCTAACCCAAGAAGTGTTCAGGATTTTTCAAGCCAGACATTATCATTGCTCTCCTTATCACCCACAAGGAAATGGTCAAGTCGAGCGGTTCAATGGTACGCTCATTTCTATTCTCAGGAAGCTGGCAAGTGAAAAACCTGAAACATGGGATGTATACTTACCCGCTGCATTATTCGCATACCGGGAAGTCCCACACAATTCCACAGGAATGGCACCGGCCACATTGTTGTTTGGTCGGCCTATAAAAGGTCCACTGGAAGCATTACTGCGGACTTGGACAGATGAGAAGGCAGAGGAAAGTGTCACCTCATCAATTCAGTATGTAAATGAGTTGACCACTCGACTGAAAATGGGCTGGAAATTGGCTAATGACAATCTTCGCAGAGCCAGAAAGAAACATACTGAATACTATAACAAGAAAGCAAAGGATAGGGAACTTGCTGTTGGAGAAAAAGTGCTTCTTCTATTGCCCAGCAGTAACAACAAACTGCAGATTGGTTGGCAGGGTCCATATAACGTGCTAGAGAAAATATCGAGGACTAATTACAAAATTGACAAGAAGGGCAAAGAAAGGGTGTACCATGTTAATCTGTTAAAGAAATATTATGACAGGACATCAACGGAGGTAGCTCATATGATGACTCTGGCCATCGCAACCGAAATGAAGCATGAACCACTTACCTCAATAGAGTATCCATTAAGACCGACTGAGACATATGAACAAGTCAAAATTAGTACTCAGTTAACTCAGGAACAGAGGGAGCTAGTTAAAGAGGTTTTTAAAACACATGCAGATGTGCTAACTGATAAACCAGGATGCACCAACTTATTGACATATGATATGAAGGTCATCGATCCAACACCTATCTGCATGAAGACCTACCCTATACCATATGCCAAGGCACAGGCATTGAAGGAGGAAATTGATTATCTGTTGCAAGAACAAATCATTTCCAAGTCAGAATCACCTTACAGTTCAAGTGTTGTACTGTTGAGAAAACCAAGTGGAGAACACAGACTCTGTATCGATTACCGGAAATTGAATGCGATCACTGAAACCCAAGCTGATCCATTACCAGATACCAATCAGCTGTTCTCGACGCTAAGTAATGCGAAATATTTCTCTAAGGTCGATTTAAGTAAAGGATATTACCAGATTCCTGTCAAACCCGAGATCCGACACATGCTGGCTTTTAGCACTTCGGATGGTCACTACGAATTTAATGTACTACCATTCGGGTTGAAAAACGCACCAAGCGTATTTTCAAGGATGATGAGGAAATTGCTGGAACCCTTGAACAACTCTAACATCACCAACTTTATGGATGACATTCTCATAGCCACGGAAACATTTGAGGATCATCTACATTCTCTATCAATGTTACTGGGTAGACTCAGAGAGGCAGGTTTGACTGCTCGTCCAACAAAGTGTGTAATCGGATGTCAGGAATTAGAATTTTTGGGACATACAATTTGTCATGGAAACATGTCTCCTGATCCCAAAAATATAGAAAAGTTAAGGAATGCACCTAGACCACAGACAAAAAAGGATGTGAGGTCGTTCGTATCCTTAGGAGGATTCTATCAAAAGTACATCAAAGACTTCAACACCTTATGTGCACCTTTGACGGATCTGACAAAGAAAGGAAAACCTGACACAATAAAGTGGACGGCGGAGTGTGAGCATGCATATTCAGAACTGAAGCATAGACTCACTAGTAGGCCTATTCTGAAGTTACCAGATCTGATGCAAGAGTTTATAGTACGGACTGATGCAAGCAATGTAGGAATTGGGGCCGCGCTTTTGCAAAAATCTCAGACCCAGAATGAGGAACTGTTTCCTGTTGCTTATGCCAGCCGCAAGTTGAACGTGGCAGAAAAGAATTACTCTACTATAGAGAGGGAATGTTTAGCATTGGTGTGGGCCATCAATAAGTTTCAACCCTATTTGTATGGCAAACCATTTGTGGTCCAGTGCGATCATCAACCCCTATCATTTTTGGCCTCATCACGTCATGCAAACACTCGCTTATTAAGATGGTCATTATTGATTCAGCCATATTCCTTCACTATTGAATATATTCCGGGAAAACAGAATGTAGGCGCAGATTTTCTAAGTCGCCATCCCACAGAGCTTGAGGAGGATAGAAGGAAGGAAAACTAACCTCGGAATGGTCGATTTGCAATTGTCTTGTACCCAATAGTTAAGCTAGATATCATCCAGCTTAAAATATGGGGGAGCTATGTCGCGAAATTGGTTTCAAGTCATTGCAAATGAGTTCAGTTAGATTTATAAACCCATCTACGATCGAGTGACCGCTTTCAAAATGGCGGCGTATCAGCGAAATGTGTATCGGACAGAGGAAATCGCCAACGATAAATAAAAACGAAGGGAATCCGTATGAAAAGGATTTTACATTTCAGTACAGGGAAGGATGGTGTATAACTGCATATAAGATGGAACGGTAGGAAGTTCTCATTTACGGAGATATATGCATATTTCGGCTGCCCACAGTTACGCTAAAAGCATGTAAACCCACTTCTGTTCTAAATATTAAAATCAACAAATAACAGTTTGGGAATTTACATGGATAGGAAGATAGAGTTTTATCAGCTGTATAAAACTAGATAAGATGGAACAATATGGATATTATATATGCCGAGAATGATAAAGGCAAAATTTCAGTCGACGCACAGATCGGCCGAAATCACTGTTCGTGAAGGATTTTTTAGGTTTAGGTCTAAGCTGTGACGTCGGTACTCTCCGATACGTCCGCGCTATCGTATATAAAGCGTACCGGTAAACTGAGACACGGACAACGAAAGAGGGTTCAGACAGACTGGAGGCAGAGTTTCGCCACTATCCATGAATTGTGAGCGGATTGCCAGAAACATTTTTAAGTCCAGTATCTGAAGTCTGAGGGTAAGCGAAATTATGATAACTACCGTGTATAATATTTGTTATTTCAGGTTCATATAGAATTCACAAAATATGCCTGTATAATAGTCATTGATATAATGTATTGTATTTTTATATGATCTAAACATGTGCATTGTGGATGATTGTTGCTTGTACAAAAATTAATCACAAATAGCCCCACAGCCTAATGAAGAGATATTTATCATATTGCTTTATCGCTTACGAAGATAAAGGCAGTCCCATGGCAGAGATTATCGTAGGGAAATGAAGTGTTAGAAACTTTATCATGGAAGATCCCAGTTTACGAGGTTAAGGCGACTAGTCCCCTTCCTTGCGAGCGCACAACTTTGTACCCATTTACAGCTGGTAAACTGGAGGGTTCTACAGCCAGTTTCAGTAGAAAGCAACCTGATCACATGGTCACTCACTTTATTTATTTTATGTATTAATTTTGGGTAGTTGCTAAGATAGCATCAGTATTTGAATTTGTACTTGATATGAATGATTTGGAAGGATCAATTTATAGAATATGAAGGGATGTATAGGAGCGGAATAAACCAGATGATGTTTATTACTGATATGTTAATATTAATTCTATATCATTGAATTGATGTTACTTGCTATGACTGTATAACTTTGACACCTGATGACTGACTTGTCTGACTTATGTGCTAGTCAGTTACACTTAATTGAAATGTTAATATTAATGCTATATCACTGAAATGATGTCCTTACTTACTATGATTGTATAACGGTGACATCTGATGACTGACTGGTCTGACATCTGTGCTAGTCAGCTACAAGTCTAGCCAGATACTAGCCAAGGCTGATATGTTGCAGGTTCCATGAAATAACTCAAACCAGACTGTCCAGTATCAGAAGCCGGTGTAGTTCATCCGAGGCAATCCCACCAAAGTGCAGGACCCCAAAGAGTGAACTTCAACTGGTCATTGGCATCCCTACTGTTGGGCCTACCAAGTCTGATATCAGCAAAGGACAGTTTCAGCAGTACCAAGTTGGAAAGATAAGTGTCCTGTTTGACACTGACCACCTATACATGTGAAACAGCCAATAGTTGAAAACAATAAGTAACCATACATAAACTCAGTCAACTGATGACAGTTATCCTTAAATTCAAAGGACTAATAACAGTGATTTCAGTAACTTTATTATTTAAGATCTTGAAGTCTAAACAGACAATAATAGTAATTGTGTGAATATTTATATATATATATATATGTGTATACTCTTTTCCAACTAGTAGAAATAGAATAATAGTGCAATTATTAAACTATTTTAACTGTACCTGAGGATTTATTCACTTCTTCCATTTTGTGGGTTCAGTGAATGTACATTTTACTTATCCCCTAGAATAAAGTAATCATAAGATAGTCATAGGGAGGAGACACCTTAAATCCTGGTACTACTTCTTACCAACTGGGCCAGGGTTTTTACAGTCTGACTATTTTTATGATAACAATACACCAGTGCTTATTTCTAAGACTGGGGTATTACTTGTAAGGTCAGAACTCTTTACTGGCATACTCTTACATAATATATACTTTTAAATAACCTCCCGCTACAAGATCAAATAAGCTGTCAAGTTTATCATGTCCCACTCAACTTACATTCCATTTTAGATAAATAGATCACTTAGAATAGACACTTCATCATTCGCTGGCCAGAACTTGATAGTAGCACTAGCGATATTTGAAATCTTGCTAGATTATCCCATGGATTTTCATTTTATTTGCAGTGAATTCTATTTCTGTGCAAAGCGGTAATATATATATTGTGTAAAGTGATCAGTGGTCTAGTTCATTCATTATATTTCATTGGATTTTGTGTTAAGTTAAACCTATTAAATTAAACCGTCTCAATAGTTCCAGTTGTAAATATAATGATCTATCTATTATATTATTTCAAAAGATAATAGATGTTAATGCTTAAATTAACTTTTAAAGTCGCGAAGGAATTTATAATTAATAAATTTAGTTAAGTCCTATATTTATAGATGTGTGATTTAACCACTAGATCTCGCGCAGTGTTTATTAAATACATAATTAAATACTTGAGTGTATTATAGGCTTAACGGGAAATGTATCGCGCGCTTAGAAGATTATTTGTTTTAAAGTATGATTATGTTGTTATGGGTTTTCTATCTTTTTCTCTAGATTGATCACCTTTTGCAATCCCAGCAATAACGAAATCTTTCAGAGTTTCCATACTCGGTTCTTAAACTTCCAGACAGTTTGATGAGACATTTTTTTTAAAGTAAATCTTGTGGTGGTCCGGTACGGCCTGGCTAGCATAATTACATGAAAGAAAGCCAACCCAAGAACATTTGATTATAATCATCAAATTAAATCTGTAAGATAAACTGGAAGATGAACAGTGCCAGTAGCGATAGTTTATATACTGCTCTATTGTGAGAGATTACCGATTTACCTGAATGTGACCGAGCCTAGTTTTTCCTCACTGGATTAAAACTTCCCCGGTCAGTGGCTATCATCACGCAGTGAATGATTATACCATCACCTCATTTTTCACCCCTATGTCGAACCGCGTCAGTGCCATCCCATAGACTCGTTTCTTTATAATAAAACACAAGAACTCTTAGAACTTCAAGTCCGGCGATAAGTGGGAATATTTGCTCTCAGTGAATCCTCGCATTATCTGGGGCGGGACATAGAAGGACTAGACAGTTGTCATACGTCAAGAGTTAATTATTGTGTTTATCATTCTAAGGGATTGTCTGATGCTGCAACTCGGTAAGTGTGTGGTGTATATGAGTGTGGATCCGCACAGTGTGTATGAATGACAGGAGATTTAATTTTTTTGCAACAAACCATTTGTTAACTTGCCTACCGGGTAATACGTTTTCTGTATGCCCGGCATTGTTCCTTTAGTGGGATAATTTGTTAACTCTGTTTCATCCCCCCCCCCTTTTTTTTCTTTGCTTAGTAAAGGGAAGACACCATTGGGATAACAGTAATTTTTGTCTACCACCATAACTAATATTGTAACACCTCTTGCAGAGTAATTAAATTCACTGTTGGGTTACATTACCTATGCTCCTGATAACTATCTATCTTGAGACTGGGTTTATCTTTGTCTAATACAAGCGGGAAGGGCTTAGTCGATACCAATCTTCTTCACCCCCTCCCTACCTTGATATTTGCATTTTTTTCTGTACTTATGATAAATTTATGTAACACTTGATATTGTTTTTTTGTGATTTGATCTTTACGGTAAATAAACATCATAAACTTAAATCGGACTGTGTTGGAATACCCAAAAGCCCAAACATTCCCTATTTGTTTAATATAGCTGTATCCACGTCGTCTGAGTGCTTGAAGCAACAAATCGGTGTGAGCGCAGATGCGAGTCTGGAAAACTGGCAAATAATTGTTTGACCAGGAGAGCGGAAGAGAAGATTGAGAGAAGCGATTTGTCGTAAATAAGTCTGTCTTTACTCTCCTCCAGCACGCTGTGAAGCAACTATTTAATATCTACATTTTCTATCACTGAGCTTTCCATCATCATTTTTCACTCTAAACCGGACTACTATTTCTAGACTCTTCCTCTCAAAATAAATTTACGACAATATTTGGCTGGCTCGCCGGGATTATTTTGAGATACATTTGATGCACACATATTTGTGGGCTGGTTCTGGGATCTTGAGCTACATTTGAGGCAATCGTATAGCCGGGTTAAAGATATTTTGAGTCTGATTTAGTCTGGGTCTAACTAGGTAGAGTGTGAATGATTTGTCTTGTGAATTAGGGAAATAAATAAATAATTACACCCCTAGACAAACGTTCTTTAAGTATTTGGGTTGTCCACACAGCATATTTACAGGTTGTTTTCTCTCCACAGCAGTAGAAAGTACAGATAAACAAAAATATTTGCTATTTTAATTATCCTCTGGCGGAGATAATTCTATTTCTTTCTTTATAAGAGTTGCTGGGATTGCGTGATTGTTTTACAGTCACTAAGGTTTTTGAAGTTAAAAAGAGTTGAGCTTAGCTAAAGACGGATTGTTCTGATTTTAAAAATTAAGTTAACAACGTCTCATCTCAATAATTGACTTTAGGGACGGAGTTTGTTGTCAGAGATTTAAAATTTAGGGAAAAAAAAAATTTTTTTTTTTTTCCTTTTAAATTGTTTTAATTTAAATTTTTCTCTACTGTTAGCAAAAGTAGATTCTTTTCCAGTGTAACTTACCATTTCGTGGCATAGTCGCTTGCGTTTAGAGCCTTAATTGCCAGATAATAGCAGCGATAAGTTTGCACAGTACAGGTAGAAGGTAACTCTAGTAATTTTTTTTTACTTTGGTTTTTTTCGTAGCGGCTTTGAGTTTTCCCCTTCTTGTTCCATCTTACTATTCTCTAGTCTTAGAAGCATCCAGTTCTTTGACAATGGCAGAGAGAATTAGGATAAGATCCCTTTTGAGGCAAGAGGCCAAGGACTCAGGACTAGACACAGAAGCTGCGAATCTGTTTATCAACCAGGAACTTCAAAGGTATGACGCGGAGGAAGAGAGGGCAGAAGCTAGGAAGAAAGAAGCAGACGATCGTCAATTGGAGCAGAAGAAAATTGAGGCAGAGATGGACGCCCGCAGGGAAAGAGAGAAGGAGAGACAACGCGAAGAGAGAGACAAGGAAAGACAGCACGAATTAGCGCTCAAGGCTTTAGAGAGTCGGAGTGCCTCTACTTCAAATAATGGAGAGCCGTCTTCGCCCCAGTCTCAAACAAGGGATCTCTCCAGCACTCAGTCTGCCCAATTAACTGCTATGTCGTTTCCTTTAGAATCTTTTCCTAGCCCTAACGAAAAAATTGACAGCTACCTAGAAAAATTCGAGAGACTCGCGAATCTTTATGGGTTAGAGAGTACCCGCTGGGCGCTCAAGCTTTCAACGTCACTGAAAGGCAATGCTTATGACGTGTACACAAAGCTGGGACCGAATCAACATGATTATGACCTGTTGAAGAAGGCCTTACTACAGCAGTTTGAGATGACTGCCCGAAAGTTTCTGCAGTTGTTCAGAAACAGCCGAAAAGAGAGCACGGAAACATTTCCCCGTTCTCTTCACGTCTCACGGGTTATCTGACTAAGTGCATTGAATTATCTGACCTACCTCTTTCATATGAGGGACTCCTCGAACTTGTTCTTGTGGAGCAGATAAAGTCCACTTTGTCAAATGATACTCGTAGATTTTTGGCTGAACAGGGGGCAGTCAGGCTTGAAGACATACTCAATAAAGCCGAACGCTATAGCAATGCAATGGCCGAACTTCCCAGCACTAAACGTAAACCCACAGATGAGCCATCTCGTAAACAGAATCTAGAGCAGGCATCCTATTCTTCCACTTCCTCTCAACATTATAACCAAGGAGATAACAATACCCAGAAACCTCCCCAGGAAAAATCGAAATTCTACAAAACCCGATACCCCCCCAACAACAATTCTGATCAACCCAACAAGCCTACGTGGCAGCGCGGCCACCAAGGTCAAGGAAAAGGGAAGACCCCTACAACAGGAACGTCTGATCAGGGCAAACAAACCGGTGCAAACCGCATTGGATGTTTGCATACAGCCTCGAAAGGTAGAGTCAATGTCAGTGATTCTCAACCTGAGGGGAACCGACCCTCAACTTGAGGAACTGTAATTTTGAACGGTACCTCTACTACTTGTCTCTTTGACACTGGATTAAGTTTTAGTTGTATTGTTGCTAGACACCTAGTCAAACCAGGTCAGGAGACAGAGGAAACCGTCAAACTTAGTGGAGTTTTCAGGAGTGACGCACCCAGGACGCTTCCTATCGCACTGGTAGAAATCCACTCTGACTTTGTCAGAGGAGTTATTAAAGCGGCCATTATGGATGATCCGATCTACCCAGTTATCCTGGGATGTAGATATGTGTTCATTGGGAGACCTAAGGAGCCGATTGTGGCAGCGGTAACCACAAGAGGGCAAGCCAAGAAGGAGAGGGAGCCTGCGCCAAATTTTTTGCCGAATGAACTGAAGGAGGCGCAACAAAAGGACCCTACTCTGGCGCCCTGCTTTAAAAAACTGCCCATGGCTAAGGACCCCAGACACAACGGAGACATCTTTTCTAAGGATGGTGTATTGTATCGTAGAACGGGCAACCCGGACACGGGGAATAACCAGCTCCTAGTACCGACGCAGTACAGAAACCAGATCTTAGAAATGGGGCACTCTATTCCCTTTAGCGGACATATGGGACAAAACGCCACTATTCAGCGAATAAAAAACCACTACTGGTGGCCAGGAATGAACTCTGACATTGTCAGGTATGTGAAATCCTGCGCCCAGTGCCAACGGGTAGCACCCAAGCACTTGACACCCCCAGTACCTATGGGGCAAATGCCAATAGTAGGGACTCCATTTGAACGGGTTGCTGTCGACATTATTGGTCCTCTGGAAAAGACCAAAAGAAGGAACAGGTTCATCCTGACCTTAGTTGACACTTGCACTATGTGGGCCGAAGCCGTACCGCTACCATGCACTAACTCCAAGCATGTCGCAGAAGCCCTTGTGCAAATTTTTACACGGTAGGGATTCCCTCAACAAGTTTTGACGGACAATGGATCCCAATTCCGTAGCCTGTTAATGGAGGAGATCTTTAAGATCTTGAGGGCCAAACATATCCACACAAGTCCCTACCATCCAGCCGGAAATGGGCTCGTGGAACGTTTTAACGGTACCCTCACCATGATGTTACGTAAGCTGGGTCAGGAGAAACCGGAAGACTGGGACCAATATATATCGGCTGCCTTATTCGCCTACCGAGAGGTACCCCAAGCGTCTACGGGTTTTGCGCCAGCTACACTTTTATTTGGCAGACCTATTAAGGGGCCACTAGAAGCCTTACTTCGGTCCCTGACAGACCAAAAGGCTGACGAGACAGTCGTCTCTGCAAGCAAGTATGTATCTGAGCTTAAGGAAAGGCTAAAGCTAGGATGGGATCTAGCTACTACCAACCTTAAGAAAGCCCGCGCTAAAATTACTAAAAGATACAACAAAGCTGCAAAAGAGAGAGAACTACAACCAGGGGAGAAAGTCCTATTGCTACTTCCAACCGGAAGCAATAAACATCGCATCGGATGGCAAGGACCGTTTACCGTCCTTAAAAAGATCTCACGTACCAACTACAAGATCTTCATCAAAGGAAAGGAGAAGGTCTTCCACATAAATCTGCTAAAGAAATATTTGGAAATACCGGTGCCATCCTCCGAGCATCTCCTGGCTGTCGCCATAGCAACGGAAGACGAGGAAGATGATGATGGTTGCATGGAGTATCCATTGCAACCCACAGAATCCTTTAAAGATGTCAAGTTCGGCGACAATCTCTCACCAGAACAACAAACAGAAACCAGGGCTCTACTAAAACAGTACAGTGCAGTCTTAACGGATGTACCTGGTCGAACAAATCTCATTGAATTTGATATGAAATTAACAAACGAGACCCCTGTTCGAACCAGAGTTTACCCCATCCCGTACGCTAAAGCGGATGCACTTCGCGGAGAAATAGACAAGCTGCGTCAGGCAGGAATTATCAGTGAGTCTACATCTCCTTACAGCTCGAGTGTAGTGCTGTTGCAGAAGCCCAATAAGGAAGTTCGGCTGTGCATTGATTACAGGTTGCTAAACGCTGTAACGGAATTCCAGCCCGAACCTCTCCAAAATGTTTCTGAGTTGTTCACCAAGCTCAGCAAAGCAAAGATCTTCTCCAAGATTGACCTCAGCAAAGGTTATTATCAAATACCAGTCAAGGAGGAAATTAAACCTTTGTTAGCTTTCAGCACTAGTGAAGGACATTACACATTTAACGTGATGCCGTTCGGTTTGCATAATGCACCAGGAGTGTTCACCAGGATGATGAGGAAGCTTCTACAACCTTTGCAAAGTCCCCATATCCATAATTTCATGGATGACATCTTAATTGCATCGGAAACCTATGAAGAACATATTGCTACGGTTGCTATGCTCCTCAGGAGACTACAGGAAACGGGTCTCACAGCCAGACCTAGCAAATGTCTCATCGGGTTTGAACAGTTAGACTTCCTGGGGCACACTATTTCTCACGGATGCAGTTGGCCTATTAAGAAGAACGTGGAGAAAATAATGGCAGCAAAAAGACCCCGAACGAAGAAAGACGTACGTTCCTTCATATCGCTATGTGCATACTATCAGAAGTACATCCAGAACTTCAACGGACTGACGGCACCTCTGACTGACCTCACAAAGAAAGGTTGTCCTGATAAGGTCATATGGGATCAAAAGTGCGAACACGCGTATACCACTTTGAAAGGACAGTTGTCTGCATACCCCATTTTGAGGTTGCCTGACCTCAAGAAACCTTTTGTACTGAGAGTCGACGCGTCAGGTCAGGGCATCGGGTCAACACTGCTTCAAGCCGATGACAGTGACCTGAACATGCTATTTCCAGTTGCCTATGGCAGTCGGAATTTAAATAAAGCGGAACGGAACTACAGCGTAGTTGAAAGGGAATGTCTTGCTCTGATTGACGGTATCAGACGCCATCATGAGTTTCTTTATGGTACATCTTTCACGGTGCAAACAGACCACGCTCCGTTAGCATTTCTTGGTGCCAATAAAGAATTTAACGCTAGGATCATGCGTTGGGCCCTCCTTTTAAGCGTTTATTCTTTCAAAGTGGAATATATTCCGGGAAGACAGAATGTCGGGGCTGATTTCCTGAGTAGAAACTGGTCTACAGAGGAAGAAGAGCAAACTGAAGATACCACTCATCCTAAAATCACCAATCAGGTCACCTCCATTGTCAAAAAATGAAACATAAAAAATGGTTTCATGTCTAAAAGTGGGGACGATTGTGACGTACGTCTAGTTTGACAAGTGAATTCTCCCTGATATGATGGATGATTTAAAGGGACTTTTAGCTTTTCATAACATTAGAACCCCTGAACATTTGTTGTAACTTTTCGTTTGCCAGAACTCATTCCACCGGGACTCATTTAGTAGGCGGCACGAGATCAAAGAGACGAACTGAGGGATTTTAGGGGAGACTATCGGCGTTATCAAAGACAGGGGTGGTCCCTGATATGAGACGCAGTTGCTTGCCGCTAATTTCGCGTCTCGGTGTCAATCGCAACCGAGCGAACGGGGGAAAGCCGAAACGGGCAGCAGCGAACGGAGATACGAAGACCAGGGGGCGGCTTCTTCTCTTGATTTGGCGGTCAGATCCCCAAAAGTTCATGAGATCAAATAAGCTGTCAAGTTTATCATGTCCCACTCAACTTACATTCCATTTTAGATAAATAGATCATTTAGAATAGACACTTCATCATTCGCTGGCCAGAACTTGATAGTAGCACTAGCGATATTTGAAATCTTGCTAGATTATCCCATGGATTTTCATTTTATTTGCAGTGAATTCTATTTCTGTGCAAAGCGGTAATATATATATTGTGTAAAGTGATCAGTGGTCTAGTTCATTCATTATATTTCATTGGATTTTGTGTTAAGTTAAACCTATTAAATTAAACCGTCTCAATAGTTCCAGTTGTAAATATAATGATCTATCTATTATATTATTTCAAAAGATAATAGATGTTAATGCTTAAATTAACTTTTAAAGTCGCGAAGGAATTTATAATTAATAAATTTAGTTAAGTCCTATATTTATAGATGTGTGATTTAACCACTAGATCTCGCGCAGTGTTTATTAAATACATAATTAAATACTTGAGTGTATTATAGGCTTAACGGGAAATGTATCGCGCGCTTAGAAGATTATTTGTTTTAAAGTATGATTATGTTGTTATGGGTTTTCTATCTTTTTCTCTAGATTGATCACCTTTTGCAATCCCAGCAATAACGAAATCTTTCAGAGTTTCCATACTCGGTTCTTAAACTTCCAGACAGTTTGATGAGACATTTTTTTAAAGTAAATCTTGTGGTGGTCCGGTACGGCCTGGCTAGCATAATTACATGAAAGAAAGCCAACCCAAGAACATTTGATTATAATCATCAAATTAAATCTGTAAGATAAACTGGAAGATGAACAGTGCCAGTAGCGATAGTTTATATACTGCTCTATTGTGAGAGATTACCGATTTACCTGAATGTGACCGAGCCTAGTTTTTCCTCACTGGATTAAAACTTTCCCGGTCAGTGGCTATCATCACGCAGTGAATGATTATACCATCACCTCATTTTTCACCCCTATGTCGAACCGCGTCAGTGCCATCCCATAGACTCGTTTCTTTATAATAAAACACAAGAACTCTTAGAACTTCAAGTCCGGCGATAAGTGGGAATATTTGCTCTCAGTGAATCCTCGCATTATCTGGGGCGGGACATAGAAGGACTAGACAGTTGTCATACGTCAAGAGTTAATTATTGTGTTTATCATTCTAAGGGATTGTCTGATGCTGCAACTCGGTAAGTGTGTGGTGTATATGAGTGTGGATCCGCACAGTGTGTATGAATGACAGGAGATTTAATTTTTTTGCAACAAACCATTTGTTAACTTGCCTACCGGGTAATACGTTTTCTGTATACCCGGCATTGTTCCTTTAGTGGGATAATTTGTTAACTCTGTTTCATCCCCCCCCCCCTTTTTTTTTCTTTGCTTAGTAAAGGGAAGACACCATTGGGATAACAGTAATTTTTGTCTACCACCATAACTAATATTGTAACACCTCTTGCAGAGTAATTAAATTCACTGTTGGGTTACATTACCTATGCTCCTGATAACTATCTATCTTGAGACTGGGTTTATCTTTGTCTAATACAAGCGGGAAGGGCTTAGTCGATACCAATCTTCTTCACCCCCTCCCTACCTTGATATTTGCATTTTTTTCTGTACTTATGATAAATTTATGTAACACTTGATATTGTTTTTTGTGATTTGATCTTTACGGTAAATAAACATCATAAACTTAAATCGGACTGTGTTGGAATACCCAAAAGCCCAAACATTCCCTATTTGTTTAATATAGCTGTATCCACGTCGTCTGAGTGCTTGAAGCAACAAATCGGTGTGAGCGCAGACGTGTGTCTGGAAAACTGGCAAATAATTGTTTGACCAGGAGAGCGGAAGAGAAGATTGAGAGAAGCGATTTGTCGTAAATAAGTCTGTCTTTACTCTCCTCCAGCACGCTGTGAAGCAACTATTTAATATCTACATTTTCTATCACTGAGCTTTCCATCATCATTTTTCACTCTAAACCGGACTACTATTTCTAGACTCTTCCTCTAAAAATAAATTTACGACAGGATGGTAGAATAGAAGAGGGGGGCACATAACTGTGTCGGAAAACGCCAGACTCAGAAGAGCGTTTCGTTTCTATTTCTATTACCAGTTATTGGTGGTACCAGCAGAAAGTACAATCTCTGTAACCAAGTGAAGGTAGAGGTGGACTGACGTTTTGCGAGACGCCATCATAAGAGGGTCTTATAGACAGACGCAGAACCAACTTGGCCGTTACTCCTTGACGTTCTGGGAATGTGCGGCGCCTGAACTTTGACCAGAGACGAGCGCGAGCAGAGTGAAAGAAACTAACCCAGCGGGAGAAGAAACTACCATTGGCAGCTAAGTGAAAATGTCCGCTGCCAAAAGTGACCTCCTTTATTCAGTTAAATCCCATCCAAGTGATGAAATCCTTTTCAAAAGTATTTAAATTATTTTCCAACTGTTAAAACTTAAAGTGATTATTAAATTGTGTTATTTGTAATGTTACAAATTTAACTTCGATTCAATCACTTTAAATATACTACATGTTTGTCTCAGTCAGAGTTACTAAACACACTCTAAACAGATATATATATATATATATATATATATATATATATATATATATATATATATATATATATATATATATATATATATATATATATATATATATATATAATATAATCCCACTGATTAAATCAGTGGGTGGGGGCTTAACGAGCTAGAATATCCATTGCTTAAATTCTTCATAAAAGGCGTCGGCAGATTACAGAATTAACGTGCTCAACAACAGCCAGCATTGTTTTCGCTTATCTGAATATCTTATGAAGACTCCCATGTGATAGAAGCTTTACTACTCTTCTATCGACATATCTGCCAAGAGTTATCTTGTGTAACGATAGACTCCATTGAAGCCTATAATAGATACTCTTGAGTTTTGGCCACTGTTGGACCACTACTTCAACTCAGGGAGGCAATAACGTCACAAATACAAAATAAAAAAACCAAAAAGTATTCTAAAATATGACATTTATTAAAATTTAAATTGAATTAGTTCTTTAAAAAACTGGGCTTAACTCGTAAAATTCGGAGTCGGGGTCGGTACATTTTTTACCGAATCCGACTCCACTAAAAACGACCGACTCCCGACTCGACTCCACAACACCGGTGCCATACATACACATGCAGTTGTTTTCTAAGCGAGTGTCAACGCTGTCATGTCACAATAGTGTAATGCTCGTTTTTTTAAAAGGCGGACAGTTTCTTCTCCAACCCCCCTTCCCACCCATCAGCTGCGATATCATCCACACACTTCAGGGATTCCCCTGTGGTGAAACTTGTTGAGAACCCAGCATTGCACACTAAGCTTGGAGAGAAGTCACTTGAGCCCCAGGTGTAATTCTTTGACTTGGCTGACTGCATGCAGATGGATCTCACTGTGGACCCAGTGATAGGAAGGGGAAGCTGAGAAGTGGCTCTGTGCAGGACGTGACAATTCCTTGGGAGAGCCCAGAACCAGAATACAGTATTTTCGCTCTGCATAGTTGGAGAGACCCGTTGGATGGCGGGGAATGCACAGTATGGCATGCACATCTTACTTCTAACTTGGGACCAGATGTGACGATCCTTTAAATGCAAGCCAAGCTGGAGAAACTGGAGCTCAAGACTTCAACTCAACACGTTTCGGAATGGCGGAATGGCAGAAAAGCCACAGGAAAAGCTTAGATATACAGTGTAGATAATATCAAGGAGCCTTCAACTTGGTGTTGGCTGCAAAAGAGCAGGAAGCTCATCAGCCCTAGTTAAACAACAACAATCTCCCCCACTGCGCTTAATGGCACGATGTGGAAGACATCTGCTACAAGTAAATTAATAACGACTATAACGACGTTAAGATTCATCTGTGATAGCACGAGTTCTAGATTGTTCTTTTAATCCTCGTAAAGTAACATTCTCACAGCATGAGTGATTACAACAGGAGGTAATCTGATTATCAGAAGTCACCCCCCCCCCCCCCCCCCCCCTTTTTTTTCCGGTTAGGTAAGTTCATATAAGCATTCCAACATTAGTAGGCTTTGTTTTCATCTGCTGTCAGAAATGTGTCATCCATGAATGCCTTAAGCGATGCCACATGACACCCACCTTCGAGCTTTGGATTTCCCACAAGTCCGTCAGCCGCCTTCAGAATTATCTGTAAAGTGAGCGCGAACAGTATTGGTGACATGGTACACCTCACTGCGATTCCAACTTAATACTCTATTTATTTTATTGTGTACTGCTTAGTTGACATGCAACATTGTGACATATAGCTTCAGCATTGCTGCAGTCTCTCTGGGCACATGATACATTTCAAAGGCCTGCCATAACATATGATGTGGGTTCGATCCATATTTACTGGCTAGATTCAACTAAATTACACGGAGATGCTCTAAACACCTTGAAGTACCTGGGATACCTCCTTCCATGACGGTATTGTCAATGTACCCGTTCTCAAGAAGATATGAAGTGAAATTTGTTTTTGCCATTACTGAGAAGAATATCTTTCCTTGCACACTGAGTGTAAACTTTATAGTTTGGATTACTATTTGCTTTCGTATAACTTTTGAGTATTCAGTTCTTTCCATATTACAACATAACTTTATCCATTCCACTAGACTCTTAGCTAGGGGTTCTCAGAAGATGTGGAGTGAGAGGATGGTAGATGTGGCCGGAAGATTCAAAGAAAATCAAAGATTTAAAGAAATTGTCACAAAATGTATATGCCAAAAATAAATGTCAAGGTCATTTTCTTAATTTTATTTATTTTGTTTACAATATGGGATTTATGTGTATTAAAATTTTCCAGAAATTTTCAGATTTGATTCAGTAAT
The DNA here is from genome assembly GCA_024509875.1 of Oreohelix idahoensis. Classification (NCBI taxonomy): domain Eukaryota; kingdom Metazoa; phylum Mollusca; class Gastropoda; order Stylommatophora; family Oreohelicidae; genus Oreohelix; species Oreohelix idahoensis. The sequence goes on from JAMPIV010004563.1 coordinate 412,251, forward strand.
ATAATTTATCTTATATCAAAAACAAATACAGTTCTCCATGACATGTTATGAACAGGGATTTTCAGCTATGACAAATATCAAAGACCAGAAAAGAGAAAGGCTTCTTGGTGTTAATGGGGAGATAAGAGTTTGTTTGTCTCAAATAAGACCTAATATAAATGAGATTACCCTACAAAAACAAGCTCACATCTTTCACTGAAATTGTACATTTTGTGAATGAATCACGTTTTTATGTAGCTGTAATTTTCTATACTTTCTGGATGTGTTATGATAATTCTGTAGCGTAGTTGCAATGTATGTTATGAATGAAGCACTTCTAGCAGTAGATTTTTTTTTAAAGGTATTTCTTATCAATACAAAATTCGGTGTGGCGCGAACAAATTTTCATTCCCAAAGTGTGGTCCGGAGAAAAAAATTCGGGGATACACTGCTCTAAGCCGACGTTACTTCTTTCTACTTCTTCGTTGTTCGTTCTCAGGCTTCTGACGTCACCATCTCAGGCTTCTGTCGTCACCACACAGTTTATCCCTCAATTGGGTTGGAGAAGGTCACGCTGCCACTCCGATCCTCTCGTCGAGCTGACAGTTCTGGAGTAATGTTTGTCTGTCCTCCCCATATAGGCACATATCTGTCCTCCCCATATAGGCACATATCTGTCCGATTGTCAGTATGTTGTATAGAAGGTACTTGTCTGTCCTCCCCATATAGGCACATATCTGTCCGATTTTCAGTATGTTGTATAGAAGGTACATTTTCAGTATGTTGTATAGAATGTACATTTTCAGTATGTTGTATAGAAGGTACATTTTCAGTATGTTGTATAGAAGGTACATTTTCAGTATGTTGTATAGAAGGTACATTTTCAGTATGTTGTATAGAAGGTACATTTTCAGTATGTTGTATAGAAGGTACATTTTCAGTATGTTGTATAGAACGTACATTTTCAGTATGTTGTATAGAACGTACATTTTCAGTATGTTGTATAGAATGTACATTTTCAGTATGTTGTATAGAAGGTACATTTTCAGTATGTTGTATAGAAGGTACATTTTCAGTATGTTGTATAGAAGGTACATTTTTAGTATGTTGTATAAAAGGTACTTGTCTGCATTGGCCGGTTCTTAGTCTGAAAATTATCACTTGGTCTCTTTCTTGGCAATGTATAGTATGGTTCTGCAGAATCGGAGTCTGGGTGTTCCTTATGCCATTTTTTCTCAATAGTAATTTATTATTATTGCTTTTCCATCTTGTTCTGTAGTCTATCTTCTGTAAGCCGACGTTACTGATCACCGATTCCGGTATTCTCTACCCAGAGATATTATAGACACATCTTGCCGCTGTTTGTCCGTCTTCGTTATTACATTCTCCACTATTCATTTTGAGAGCGCCAGAAGCATTCTGACCTAGTTTAGTCACTAAACACGCCCTTGGTGGTATTTCCTGTTCAGTTGTACAAACTAGCTATTTCTACGTTGTCACATGTCAGTCAAACACAGCTCACGGATCCGCTTTACAGATGTGCCAGACTTTTCCCACTTCTCAACAATTATTGAAATTATTTTTTCACCCGCCAAAGTCCTTTTTAACCCTTCCCCCTTCTTTTCCAGCATAACCTGTGAGACCTTCCGCGACAATGTAGACTGACCCTTAGAAAAGTTTGACAAATGTGCTCTTGTCTGTTCGTTGTCCTTAATTTGGATTCAGTCACCAGCTCTGATTGTTTCAGTTAGTAAATAGTGTTGCCTTTTTCGGTTAAAACAAAATTTTTGCCGGTTAAAACATAATTTTTGATGTTTCAGTCAACGCACGTGTTCCTATGGTTCCGGTCAACATTTATATTCGGATTGTTCAAGTCAATAATTGTGTTCTCATTGTCCCAGCCAATAACTGTGTTCTCATTGTTCCAGTCTATACATGTGTTCTGACGGTTCCAGACTATACATATGTTTTGACTGTTCCAGACTATACATATGTTTTGACTGTTCCAGGCTATACATGTGTTTTGATTGTTCCAGACTAATACATGTGTTTTGACTGCTCCAGTCCATACATGTGCTTTGACTGCTCAAGTCTACACATGTGTTTTGATTGCTCCAGTCTACACTTGTGTTTTGATTGTTCCAACCTATACATGTGTTTTGATTGCTCCAGTCTATACACGTGTTTTGATTGTTCCAGTCTATACACGTGTTTTGATTGCTCCAGTCTATACACGTGTTTTGATTGCTCCAGTCTATACACGTGTTTTTATTGTTCCAGTCTATACATGTATTTTGATTGTTCCAGTCTATACATGTGTTTTGATTGCTCCAGTCTGTACATGTGTTTTGATTGCTCCAGACTACGCGTGTGTTTGTACTGTTCCAGGCTACGCATGCAGGCTGTAAATATTCGCATGCAGGCTGTAAATATTCGTGAGACACGACAGCTGTGTGTGTGCTTGTGATGAGAAGGTAAATGTGTGCAAGAACAAATGTAAGTGTGAATGTAGTCCCTACATATACAAAGTATACATGCACATTTATTTCTGAGATGAAACTGTGTATGCCGGTGAGTGTATGTGTCAGAATATATGTATGTATATGTGTGTTATTTCTATTTATAAACAAACATCTATTTGTGTGAGAAAGTGTGCTGGTAGGGGCCTACGTGGAAGATAGTGTGTCATAATGTACGAAAAAAAAAGAAAAGAATTATAACTAGCCTAACTAGACGAATGAAGATCATAACTCCTAAACAAAAAACAACTAAAAACAAAGTGTGGTGAATCACCAACTGCTGTGCTACACAGTGTTAAAGAGAACAGCACGCCACCTGTGACATTGGCGACAAAATCATGCACACCACCATTATACATACACGAACAGGCTACGTTTACATTCGTACCATCACAGGCACGCGTTGTTGAAAAGTAAACGCGATGAGAACATGTAAATTCTTGTCGATTTATACAGAGAAAAAAATTTTGAAAATCAAATAGTTTTCCTTTTAATATTTGACACTTTACTTGCGTTCTCATTTAGTAATGAAATGGTTTTAAATATATAGCAGCCGACGAATTCACAAACGAGCCTGTAAAACAATAGACGACGGATGAAGGCTATAAACAAACAAGATGCTTTTTACTGTGTCAAACACATTCTCAAAGTAAGCAATCACATAGGCCCTACTGTCTACAAGGAAACAGTCACATGATGTCTCAAAACCGGAAAGGTCACAGTAAGGCCATTCACATGTCCACAGGAAGTTACCACACTGCATGTGGAAGGTTGCATAGGGCCTACACGCATAGTTTTGCACTCACAAACAATCGCGAAATATACCCAGTTTTAATTAGTGTAGTCACACACAATCTTGAAGCATACCCAGTTTTACTAAGTGCAGTCGTACACAATCTTGAAGCATACAATTTTCCTGAGTGCAATCACACACAATTTCGAAGAAAGCAAACTCAAACATAGAATACCAATGTAAGAAATCGGACACGTTTGAACGGAAACTCACAAAATCAATCATATCGCCTACTATGTCAAAGTAAGCAAACATACACATGTAAAACTATACTGCTACAGTCGTACACCAGGTTCATCAAAGTAAGGGGCTGCATATATAATTCAATCGCACGATTTAACAATCTCTTAAGACATGGTTTCGGTTGAAATGAAGATGAGTGGGCCGTCTGTTAGATACATCCTTAAAAAATAATTCAGACTCAGTAAAAATGAGTAGGCTAAGGGTTAAGTTTAGGAATCATACATTTTTAGTTCTTAGAAGGGGTCCGTAAACTTTACCGGACAATCAAAGGGGTCCGTAGCTTTCACTGGACAATCAAAAGGGTCCATGGCTTTAAAAAGTGTTATTTAAAATAAATATATAGCTAAAAAAGAATACTCACTTGATAGGATAATACATTCCCGCTGAAGGCGTCACTGGGTATATGCATACGGAATAACCTTCCAACAGTGGCTGTGCTATCAGCGACTCCCCACTTGACAGCCACATCGTTATCCGGCTGTCCATTGAGAACAACCACACATGCCAACTTCACGAAGAGCGCCAGCAACTTTGTACAATGACCACACTCAACCATTGTTGAACTTTACGCTGTATAGAGGATTAATCCAAATATAAGCCGGGTTAATCAAGTGTTTTTCTAGTTATTTTACTAAAATTTAAATCAGTAATAAAGATTAATCTACACCGTTAAGATTATAACACATGCACGCAGCTTCAGTGTTACAATTCAAATCGAAATCCATATTCCAACAACCATCGAATCAAAAGGCATATGTAAATAAGTTCCTAGTCCACAAACTGCAAGAAAGCCCCCTACTATTTCCAAATGGTTAAGTGCAAATGCCGTGCTGGCCTGATTAGAATAATAGGCTAAAACGTCGCTGTCACCAGCGACAAACGCGTTCCGTGTGTGCAGGTAGCAGACTATCCCTCGTACTAGTTCTACACCTGTACCAAAAATAAAAAGCCACGGTGTGTCCTAAAATATGAACTCGCGAGGTGGGTGGAGTTAGCGGATTCGGCTAGCAATGTATGTCAGGTCAACTGCGCCTTATGAGCCTAGTTAACTAGGTCTCCGGACAGCCTCCACTAGTGTTACCACTCCTTGGCTTTTTTCCCCAAGATCTTGGCCTTTCAATCTTTGGATCTTGGCTTTTTTTCCCTGAGGAACTTGGCGTATTTCTGACATTTTGAGCGTGTCAGTAAGTCAATTTTTTTTATTTTCCTTTTATTTTAATGACGAAAAATATCCCGTTCAACCTCTGACGGGTTATAATTATGATATCCAAATAAGATGAATATCTGCCGATATGGGATATATCAAACTAGCTAACTATTAATAACAAAACGTATGCCTACTGCACAGTACATTGCAATAAGTGCGGTTGTTGTACTAACGGCCACTGCCTTTGACTGTGTTTATAACTTCAGGACCCGGTAAATGTTATAGAAATTTTAAAAATTATTGATTTTTTAAAATTTCCAGTTTTTTTAATTGTACTCATCGTGTGCTTGTTAATCTCAGTCGTGCTCAATGAAGGACATAGGAGATGTTTATTCTACATCCCCATTTAGGCCTTGTAAGACAAAGGCTTGGTACAATCAACCATTGAATAATGATTGGCTACATGTTGCAGACCTAAACGATTGGATAGACCCTAAGGACAGGTACAACGTACACTGCAAAGTGTGTGACATCATTCGTAAAAATGCAAAATAAATCAGCACTGATGGCACACAAGTCAAAACAGAAGCACATCAACAATTTTAATATGAAGAAGGAGATAACGAACATAACTTCGTTTTTTGTACCTTGTAAACAGCCACCTTTTAAAGAAAAAGTAGCCAATGATGAGTTGCTTTTAACAGCGTTAACTGCGGAACATCACATTCCTTTTCTGCACGCTGACCATTTAGTGGACTGTTTAAAGGAAGTGGAAAATGTTTCTAGATATCGCTATTGCTAAATCTATGACAATGAAACCAAGACGTCGTATATCATGCAAGATGGAATAACTCCGAGAGAAGGGAGAAATGATCAAAAAGATCCGTCAGTACAACACATTTTCGCTCATTATCGCTTTGACAGTCTGCGGCTAAGGATCAAAGAAGAATATATATATATATATAAGCTTGGCTTGCTTTTTTTACCGTCTCAACTTGGCTTTTTTTAAAATTCAGAGTGGTAACATAGGTCTCCACTCCCAGTCACGAAACGAAATCTACTCTACTATCACAAACAAAACAAGCCGCATTTTGTTTTAACATCAACGATTTAGCTCTTCCTTTTCGTCAAAGGCAACACTGGGGAAGGACTGCTTTGTTTCAAAGTTTTATTCCCCTTTCATCGATATTTTTCCAGCTCGACGACGGCAATCTAAAAATTGATTCCCGATGGCAGTTCAAGACACATTAGAACACAAAGTGTGAGATATAATCGAAGGAACGCATCTGCTACTCCTCCTCGCTGTGAATGACAGAACTTAGCTAGCAGGCCTTGTTAGATCCGTAACCCTTTATACTTGTTATTTAGCAAATATAACGTAAGAAGGCCTATATCCACGATCTTGTAACTGCTGCAGCTAACCTTAGAAGAAAACGTGTTGACGTTACTCTTGATTCTTAGGTTGTAGAAATCTGACAAAATAATTTCTCATCACCAGGAATGAAGTATCGATAAATCTTTTTTCGCTCCAAGATGTATAAGTTGTATAAACAGCGGAAACCCCTTATAAAACCTCGTTAAGTATTCACTCATGAATTCCTGACAGTGCTAGAGAAATACTGGACAGAACAAAATCCCTGTTTCGTTTCGTACACGGTGTAACAGACAATAAAACACCAGAACATTTAGTACACTAAACAGGAAAACATGTTATACCTGCAACTAAAACAATTACAAAATTATCATGTTCTAAGAGATAGCTTATGTAAAATCAACAAGTTTCTGAGTGTTGATTTGCATGCAATAATCCGCTTGGGTCAAGCCATGCAAAGGTCGCAAAGTTATAAACTGGAGAAAAAAAAACCGCGCCTTGATGTTAGTATCGCGAACACAGTCAAGTGTGCCGTGTTGTTAGCCTTTTCTGCTATATATAGAAGCAGAACAACAGCGCTCTCGCGTCTGTCTGGCTATCAGCTTCGACAATGTGAGAGAAGAAGCAAAATTTGTGTGAAAGATGTTGTTTCTATTTTTTTTATTGCTGTCCGAACAGCAGGATATTCCAGAATTAACGTAACCAAGGTTGCCACTCAAGTTCTAGAGATAAACCCAGATTTTCTTCTTAAAAAACCCAGAAATACCCAGGTTATTGTATGCCTCGAATATACGGGATAGACGATGCTTACACAATCTTTTAGTGCAACTTTAGCACAAATAACTGTGCTACCAATTTTTATTTATTTTTTTCATTTTTATTTATTTTTTTATTAACAAAAATTCGCAATTATAAAAAAATGATTTTATTAATACCCCCAATATATTATCTCTTGAAAATGAGATATTTATCAGTAACATACTTACAGTAGTTACATTTTAAAATGTTCCTCAAATCAAATATAAAATGATAGTTGTAACTTGTTACTGTTAAAAATTGTCACTTGTCGGCGACTCGGCATCCATGTCGACAACTTCTCCTTCGTCAAGATCATATGCATGGATTGACAACGTGGAATCTTGATTGTGGAGTTCCAAAATCTTTGCATATCTCTGCCAACAACGTCCTTCACGCACATCTTCAACTACGCTTTTACTAGGATCAAACTTAAGACAAACTCCATCTTTGGCAACTGCTTGCTTGGCTAGTATTCGATTGGAAACTGTTTCACACAAAAGCTTGTTGGTTTGTTTAGTTGTAACTAAGTTAACCTTCGAAAACACTCTTTCGACGCATGCTGAGGAGTGAGGTAGTAGCATCTGTTACTTGTTGCAGTCCCAGCCAGAATGCGGGCGGATCCTCATTCACCAGATGTCCACGATCTTTTCGGTACGATGCCAGTTCTCGCCATTGATCAGAAAGACGATCAAGGCTCTCTTATAAAACAACTGTTGGGAACTGCGCTGCTAATGGAATGACAGAAGGTTGGTTGATTTCGAGATCTTGCTTTAGATCCAACAGCTGCATTTGCGCCAGAACATTGTTAATGTACAGGAACAGACCGTACAAATCGCAGCGTAGCGATTTCCAGAGTCCGGCTTTATCCAGTCCTTCAGTTCGCTGTCTGTTAGCCATTCTTCACAAAAAGCCTGCTGATACCATGGTGTCACGAGACAGATAATCTATTTTACCATCTTGTGCATAATTTGATTACTCCTTTAAATGTTCTGTTTTTCTGGACATTTTGTATTTTCTTTTTCTTTCATTTTCTACCTTCGTGGCCAAACTTTTTCTGTGCATAATTTGATTACTCCTTTAAATGTTCTGTTTTTCTGGACATTTTGTATTTTCTTTTTCTTTCATTTTCTACCTTCGTGGCCAAACTTTTTCACTTTCTCAAACCCCACCCGAGGTTTGGTTACGTTCCGGCCTGTAGCGGTCAGCGAACGATAATATTATCTAAGCCGCACCTGGTCTGACCAGGGGAATATCTCTTACGTTTAAAGCCTTTGATCACGAGCGAAAGGGTCCCTGTGTTTGGCTTCCAGAACGCTGCTTCGGATCATAATATTATGCATCCTGGAAACAGGGGGAGACAAACCCGCGGTCAGTCTTTGGGTTTTTGCCCCTAGACAAGATAGAGCATAATGTTATGCATTTCTCTACCTGGGGAACTTTCGCACGATTTCTGTTGTCTTACTCTAGATTACGTCTTTCGCCGAACTTCTGTAGAAATATGCAGGCCAGGTGTCCGGGGGGAGCGTCCCTTGTGATCTATAAGAGTAGACTGGTTTTAATAGACAAAGACATTCGTAAATTTTCCTGGCCCGTAGATGACCATCATGAGATAAGGCAAACTTTAACACAGTACTAGAATGTGTTTGCCTATGTTCTAGTCATTTTCGGGTTTCAGGGAGACCGAATCGCTAGAGCAGACTTCAGTCAGGCGAAGAACGTAATATTCTCTTCGATCTAGAGGGTTTCTGAATACCGCTAGCGTCACGAATCGTCAACCCCGTTCCTGAATCAAAAACCCCTTTTTGTCAACGCCAAGTTAAGCTCACGCAGTGCAACGGAGCCAACGCAAAATCTGGAATCGCCAAACGCAGTAGTAGTTCTCTACTCGCCTATTGGATTACCAGCCAGAGCATTGCGGCTTCCAGAATATCAAACCCGCTCAGCATGCCTATAGCAGAATTCCATATCACCCGCCTTTTTGTGCCTAAACGGGGCACTCAGCAAACCACAGCCAAACCAGTTTAAACAGGATTTACAGCCAAGCAGAGCCTAGCGCCGGATAAGCGCGCCTGGGACTCTTTGTCCTCAAGTGACTTCTTCTGGTGTATTTTTCTGGATACTTAAAACCTCGCACGTATGAGCAGCCATCTATGGACAGAGTTCCAGCCCCCCCTCTCGCGAGTAGCGGTCACCAACGTTTAGCACCAACAAAGAAAGTTTTGTAGGCTAGTCCCTCACGAAGGATCTACAAGTAATACTCTTTTCTGGAGCTAACATTTGGTCCCACGAAAAACAACAGACAGGCTGTCGCTCAGTTCGTATTTGGTCAGCAGGAGATAAACAACGTCTTCCAGTGTTCCCTCGCGCAATTAGGGGTCACCAACGTTTAGCCCGACAAGGAAAGTTCGGTATTTCACTTCAGTCATCTTGAAGGATATTTATCGGTAAGACACTTTTCTGGAGCTAGCGCCTTTGGTCCCCGAAAGCGGACCCTCTGTCGGACAGCTTAGTTATTTTCTCCGTGTTCTACAGGTTTTATGAGTGTTGGTGGTGTGTGTGTTTGTGGGTGTGTATTTGCATTATTGTTGGTGTATATGATTATTGATGACTATTGATGATTATTTGATTATTGATGTAATTTATGCTGTGTATGATGATATGCATTAATTCCATGCTTTTCTTCTTTAATAAAGTTTACACATTTATTAATGCGCTGTTCCCGACCCTTTTCATCCATAATTAACTTGTTTAGCTCTTTACTATAATCTCTATGTATGATAAGAGAAAAGAGTGAGAGCCGGAGATGCTTAGACAGTAAAAAGTGAGTTGAGGCTTGGAGAGAGAGAGATCATTTTGGTAAATCTTCTTCCAGGTTGTCTCAAGTCCATCTCCTATTTACACCTTTCTGTGTGTGTAATCTATAACTCTGTCAGTCCACTATCCCTTGTCGATTTCACTACTATTGTCCAACTCGACAAATACTCTACACTTTACTCAACCACGACAACAAATGGGTCGCTCTCCGGGATTTTGAGCCACATCTGCTGCAACCACGACAAATGGGGTCTCGCCGCGGAATTTGAACTACATCTGCAGCAATCGCAACAGATGAGGTTGCAGTCTGGTAGGAATCTCTCACAAGATTCTATCTTGATTCTTAGAGTTTAGTGTTCGGCAGATTATAGGAATTTCTTTCCCCTAGACATATCGAACTATTTCTTTTGGGTGGAAGTCGGAACAGCGTTTTTTTCTCCACAGCAATCATAAATATTAAGTTACATTTATTGTTCATGCTACACATGAGACAGCTGGTAAAGGTTGATGGTATCACTGCTGAGTTTTTGGTTGACAAATCTGACGACTATTGTTGTAAAAGTCAGAAATTTTTTTTTTAAGGGTTAATATTTTTTTCAGGAGTAGCTCTTTAATCTGAGATAAGAAGCTACAGATAGTCAGTTACTAGCTTGCATCTGTACCAAGGGAGGGTGTTCATTCGGATGATAGTAACCAATCCTCTCAATAGCTTAGTACTGACAGAACTGGGGTGAAGTGATAGTAATAAGTTTTACATCACTTACATTTTTTTGGAGTTTTTTGGGGTTTGTGCTTGTCGATCAGAGTAGCTACAAACTTTCTTGTTTTTAAAGTTCCCAGGCTAGCCTAGATTTTATTGATTATTAAGTTAATCAGCACCTAGTGGACTAGGTAACTAAGATCTCTAGGTTCTATTCTTCTATAGTGTTTGCTCACCCTGATATAATGGCCGATCTAGATAAAGTGCATAGGATTGCCCTCGAGGTAGCTAAGTACATGGAGTACAAGGATAGCGAAATCCAGCCCTTTCTAGAATTTGCAGTAAGCCTGCAGGATCAATACGAGGTAGACAATTGGTTTGACAGCCGTTTAATCTTGGCATGGTCCTGTAAACAAACTGGGGAGAGTGAAGCATTCACCCGACAGTATGTAGAAGAAGTGATAGAAGATGAGAAGCAAAGGGAAAAGCAAAGACAAGAACGGGACAAGCAATTGGAAATGGAGCAACAAGAACGGGACAAGCAATTGGAAATAGAGCGACAAGAAAGGGACAGGCTACACCAAATCAGAATGAATGAACTGGATAGCCAAATTCGGAGGGTGGAAACAGATACTAAATGTAGTCACTCTACTTCCCCTTCTACTGTGCCCTTAACGGTCAACGCCCCTGCAAACCTTGCGCCCATGAAAGAAAACTTGCCTGCTAAAACCGAACCCCAACTCCAGAAAATTGACTTTCCTTTGGACTTGGATCCGAAGCCCAAACAAGGAAAGAATTTACGTCGGGACAGCAGACCTAAAGCCACGGGAAAAATTACGCAACGTTCCCAGGCATGGAAACTGCACAAAGGTGAGAGAGGTGCTAACAAGCATTGTAATACGGATTGTTCCCGTCTGGCAAGCGGCGAACCCCGAGCCTCTCACGCTCCAGACCGAGCAGCACCTAACCGACACGTGACGTCGAGAAAAGGGAGCCACACCCTATCACGTTATATTTCGCAAGATTCCCGGCCGGACAGCGAAAAACCATATGCAGAGGCGCATCCCTCCAACTCAGCGATCGTAGAAAGGAGGGGCCGCTCCTCTTATCACCCTGAGCTTAAAAGGTGCAAGAATAAGTCGCCTGCTAAAAGGGTTAAACTTTCCAAACCGTTCCAAGGAACTTTGGAAAAACACACCGAGAGTTTTTTTCTCGGGCACTTCGCGATCTAACGGGATCTCAAACCGTCCAGTCCTTTGCATGCAGACTGCGGAGCCTGTCAACCAGGAAGTGGATCTCGCATTGCAGGACAAAGTTCAACTGACGCCAGTAACTTCCTCAGGGGAGGGCAAAGTTGACGTTTATGGTGGACACAGGGTTCCAGGCGAAGGGATCCCTGGTATTCCATTTGAGTCTCTCACACTTCTCAGGGCAGAAGACAGTGAGAAAAGCTGCCTTACTACTGTACAAGGAGCCATTGTTGAGAGCCTTGGCTCACGTCATGCTAGTAATGGTAAAGCGACTCAACAAACTCTGCAACTCGCAGATATTACCTATCTTTCTACACGGATAGAAGCTACGGAGATCTGTTATGATTTAGTAGAACCCCAGAATGCGATCGATTACTCTCTGCTTCAGGCAGCTGAGTTCTCTCATTCAAATCGCATTATTCCAGTGGTCTCAACCCCACTGATGGACAGCAAAGTAGTCGCCTCCGCCAGGCCATTACCGAGCAACTTGATCATTTCCGTTGACCAAGCCAGAGTTGTGACTGGCAAGGCAAGGAAAGCTCCAGATCCACCTTTAGACGGCACAGGTCTGAAGATTGATCAATGCTCCCACCGAAACAGGGGAGTAGGTGTGGAGAGGCAGAAGAAAAATGCTAGCATTTCTTCGGCCAACGAACGGCTTTATTTACCAACTAGGGTTACACGCGCGCGAAAAATCCGGATAGACTGCAGCTATAGAGGGTTATTCAAGGCCACGCCCGTGACAGGTAAATATATACATAAGCAGCCTGAGCCCAACAATGATTACACCGCGCATAACAGGCGGATTATCTACGCAGTGGCCAGTGAGTTCAGGCGGGGCCGAAAACCACAACAGGTGCGGATAATTTTCCGGACCATAAACAGGCACAGCGAATTGCGGAAGCAAGGTCAGGTTCACACGGAAACGAAGGGCGTCAGCGCCGACTGGCCTCGCAAAATCCCATTCGCTGAACGTCTATTAGACAGAGGGAAGAAAAGAAATGAACTCGGAGCTAGTCATACAGTACTGACAGAAATTGGAAACGTATTTGGTTTATGAGTATTGGATGTTCCAACGACAGGTAACGGACATCGATGGAAAAGATAAATTACTGTCATTTTTGTCCGTATTCCTCGAACTTTAAAAGGGGGGGGGGCACTTGTCACGAGACAGATAATCTATTTTACCATCTTGTGCATAATTTGATTACTCCTTTAAATGTTCTGTTTTTCTGGACATTTTGTATTTTCTTTTTCTTTCATTTTCTACCTTCGTGGCCAAACTTTTTCACTTTCTCAAACTCCACCCGAGGTTTGGTTACGTTCCGGCCTGTAGCGGTCAGCGAACGATAATATTATCTAAGCCGCACCTGGTCTGACCAGGGGAATATCTCTTACGTTTAAAGCCTTTGATCACGAGCGAAAGGGTCCCTGTGTTTGGCTTCCAGAACGCTGCTTCGGATCATAATATTATGCATCCTGGAAACAGGGGGAGACAAACCCGCGGTCAGTCTTTGGGTTTTTGCCCCTAGACAATATAGAGCATAATGTTATGCATTTCTCTACCTGGGGAACTTTCGCACGATTTCTGTTGTCTTACTCTAGATTACGTCTTTCGCCGAACTTCTGTAGAAATATGCAGGCCAGGTGTCCGGGGGGAGCGTCCCTTGTGATCTATAAGAGTAGACTGGTTTTAATAGACAAAGACATTCGTAAATTTTCCTGGCCCGTAGATGACCATCATGAGATAAGGCAAACTTTAACACAGTACTAGAATGTGTTTGCCTATGTTCTAGTCATTTTCGGGTTTCAGGGAGACCGAATCGCTAGAGCAGACTTCAGTCAGGCGAAGAACGTAATATTCTCTTCGATCTAGAGGGTTTCTGAATACCGCTAGCGTCACGAATCGTCAACCCCGTTCCTGAATCAAAACCCCTTTTTGTCAACGCCAAGTTAAGCTCACGCAGTGCAACGGAGCCAACGCAAAATCTGGAATCGCCAAACGCAGTAGTAGTTCTCTACTCGCCTATTGGATTACCAGCCAGAGCATTGCGGCTTCCAGAATATCAAACCCGCTCAGCATGCCTATAGCAGAATTCCATATCACCCGCCTTTTTGTGCCTAAACGGGGCACTCAGCAAACCACAGCCAAACCAGTTTAAACAGGATTTACAGCCAAGCAGAGCCTAGCGCCGGATAAGCGCGCCTGGGACTCTTTGTCCTCAAGCGACTTCTTCTGGTGTATTTTTCTGGATACTTAAAACCTCGCACGTATGAGCAGCCAACTATGGACAGAGTTCCAGCCCCCTCTCGCGAGTAGCGGCCACCAACATCTAGCACCAACAAGGAAAGTTTTGTAGGCTAGTCCCTCACAAAGGATCTACAAGTAATACTCTTTTCTGGAGCTAACATTTGGTCCCACGAAAAACAACAGACAGGCTGTCGCTCAGTTCGTATTTGGTCAGCAGGAGATAAACAACGTCTTCCAGTGTTCCCTCGCGCAATTAGGGGTCACCAACGTTTAGCCCGACGAGGAAAGTTCGGTATTTCACTTCAGTCATCTTGAAGGATATTTATCGGTAAGACACTTTTCTGGAGCTAGCGCCTTTGGTCCCCGAAAGCGGACCCTCTGTTGGACAGCTTAGTTATTTTCTCCGTGTTCTACAGGTTTTATGAGTGTTGGTGGTGTGTGTGTTTGTGGGGGTGTATTTGCATTATTGTTGGTGTATATGATTATTGATGACTATTGATGATTATTTGATTATTGATGTAATTTATGCTGTGTATGATGATATGCATTAATACCATGCTTTTCTTCTTTAATAAAGTTTACACATTTATTAATGCGCTGTTCCCGACCCTTTTCATCCATAAGTAACTTGTTTAGCTCTTTACTATAATCTCTATGTATGATAAGAGAAAAGAGTGAGAGCCGGAGATGCTTAGACAGTAAAAAGTGAGTTGAGGCTTGGAGAGAGAGATCATTTTGGTAAATCTTCTTCCAGGTTGTCTCAAGTCCATCTCCTATTTACACCTTTCTGTGTGTGTAATCTATAACTCTGCCAGTCCACTATCCCTTGTCGATTTCACTACTATTGTCCAACTCGACAAATACTCTACACTTTACTCAACCACGACACATGGCTTCACTTTTTTACGCAGTGGCGTGTGTGTCGTCATGCTGCTACAACAACCTAGTGTACCTTCATCATCGCTCATTTTATATCTTAATTTTAATTAATTTTTGACAAAAAAAAAAACAATATGCTGTTTATCTGCTTAAGTCTAAAATTTAAAAAGAATACTTTAAAACACATCGCAAAAATGACTGAGTATTGTAGATGACAGCCATTAACAGAATAACAGGAAATAGATAGCTGATGTAAACGAGTCAAACCAACGTCGTTGATGTGGTTAAAAAGAAGAATTAAATTTAAGTGGAAAAAATATATAGCACATAATGTTGTACATTTAATTATAATATACATATAATGTATAATGCTCAGTGCACAGAATATACATACATTGTAAATGTCAATTGTCAAATATACCCAGATTAATGCAGATTTGAAAAAAAAATATCCAGATACCCAGACGGAAGCCAAAAAACCCAGATCTAGTAAAAAATACCCAGCTGTGGCAACACTGAACGTAACGTACTTGAAGAGTTAGGATGCATGAAGTGGTGTGTGCAACACTGCATAGATCGTGGATTTATGTCAATCGTGTCTCAGCATATACGTATAGCCCGGGCCGGCAACTGGTCAAACGCGATTTACTGGTAATTCACAGGTGATGATCTAATAGATCTTTAGATGAAAGTGGAAAGAAAAGAACACGCGCCAGTCTACTCAGCTGTAAATGGGTACCTGATTTTGCTCTTGAGTTAGGGAAGGAAAAGGCAGCGAGGAAGGTACCTGGTCACCCCACCTCTCGATGCATAGTGATCTCTAACACTTTACTCCCGTGAGGCAGTATCTGCTATGTCAGCGGTTTTCAACCTGTGCGCCGCGGCGCCCTGGGGCTCCATGACTGACGGTCAGGGGCGCCGTGGGTGGGCGTGGATTTATTTCGTATTTAACTGTAAAGAAAACACAGAGCTGACGGAAATTTCATTTTTGGTGTTTGTCAACCTGCGTGATACCGGAGAAATTTCACTTTTGATGTTGGCGAGCCTTTGAAGTCCCGCTCCTCCGACCCGCCTATCAACTTTCCGCGCATTCTCCTCGCGCGACCACAGTAGGTAACACGGTGATTTTCTGTTTTCAAACGTTTTTGATTGTGTTGTGAGTTTGATATAAACTGTGGAAAGATTTTTTTAATTTGGCAAGTGTAAGTAAAAAGCGAGAACTTGTTGAGGATGACAAGGAAAGTGGTAATGACAAAAGGAAACGTAAGTATAGAAAATACGACGAAGGTTACTTAGATTTTGGTTTCACGTGCACTCTTGTGAACAATGAAGAGCGTCCACAGTGTGTTTTGTGTTTCAAAGTACTCTCTGTCGAATGCATGCTGCCTAGTAAATTGAAGCGCCTTAGAAAGTGTTCATAAGAATGACGTGGGCAAACCAAGAGAATATTTCTCTAGAAAGCTGAGTCAAATAAAAGAAAAAAATCAGTATTTTCTAAGCAGGCGACAATCTCGAGTAAAGCTCTTCTAGCGTACTACAAGGTAGCATTCCGGGTAGCAAAATGTAGGAAACCCCATACGATTGCAGAAGAACTCGTTTTACCGTGTGCTGTTGATATGGTGTCCATTATGATTGGAGAGTCCGTGGGAAAACAGCTTTTGCCCATTCCTTTTGTGACGTATAATGGAAAAAGAGCCTACAGTAATCTGACAGACTTTGTAATCTCGTAGCGCTCTATGATTTGCTAGCAAAACCATGTATTTTCTGCCTGTGTTTACTCACACAAGCTACTTTCTCGTCCCGCCTCTTTTCTATGAACATAAGCAAACGAAGTGTTTACAAACTTTCGTGACCTGCCCGTCATAACAGGTAGCGAATCAGGTTTGTTTACCTCGTCTTCTCACGCGAGCTTATCTGTCAATCATACGATACCTGACAGACCGCACGTGAAAAACATAGAATCTTTTGAAGTCTACGAAGGGAAATCCAAAATTCCCCAGAGTACGCTTTGATGTCAAGTAACGGGCAAAAACGTCGACGAGAGACTGGTCGTAAGCCTTTATCTTGTAACTCTGTTTCTGATTCTCGTTACACATAGTAAGTGAAAAGTAATATCATCGATAGATCAGAGAAATATAATGATATATAAACTGTGTTTTCTTAAACCTGCTATCAGTTGTCACTCAGAATTTTTGGATAGTCTAAGCACGCAGTTCTAGAACCATTATTGTGGAAAATGTGTTATAAGCATTCGTGGGGATTTTTCATTCTAATTTTCTGATAATAGAAACTAGTGCTTACGTGTTTAAAAGTGTTAGCTTTTACCATTATAGTTCACTTAGATTTTCTAGCTGTTAAAACTAGTGAAATAAAATAACGCGTAGCTATTTCATACCAGATGTTCAGTTATAATGTTAATTTTCACCACACGCTTTCTCACACAAGAAGATACGGTTTTAGCTGACTGGTTTATACGCTAGGCGCGACTGATAGTGACAGAAAATAATTCACGCTTTATTTCATTGTGCGTATTTATTATAAGTGCCTATTATTTAATATCATACGACTAAACTATCAGACTCCGACCAAATTAATAGCTACTTAACGACCGGCGATAGTTTGTGATAAGTGACATATTACGCTGATCGTTAAACCGAGTGCAAGGGGGGGAGGGGGATAGAGAGTCGCATAACTCCATCCAACCTACACTCGCTAAGCAACGTGCGATAGGGTAGGCTAAAGAAAACACCTGTGCCGTTTAACTCTAATCAGGACTGACGGAGTGGATAAGAGATCATCTTGTCCCCGTCTGTGTGCATATATCTAGCTATATAGAATAGTAGCATTTTTCCATAAATGTTTTTCTTATATTCCTAGCAGACCTGATCAAGAGCGTCCAGCGGTCTTTTTTTTCTGATTGGTTAATGTTGTCCCTTTTTCTTGGCTTGTGCGTCACCATCTTTATTTGTGAGCGAGTATTTGCCAAGGATACATGAGAAACATTTTAACTTATAAGTTTAACTGGACTTACCAAACCCAGATTTTTTTTCCAATTTTTACCAGCACACTGGGGTGTACAAAATAACATTAATATTCCCGACTTCTGACAGTCGAATTCAAGTGAAGCATCCAGAAATTTACGCTGTTCAGAAATCGGCGCTATAACATAGAGTCAGCCGATAGGATTATCATCATTTATCAATTTTAACATTCTTTTTGTCAACCAGATGTTTTCCAATACTGGAAGTATTTTCCTCTTTTAACTGTGAAACCCATGATCTCGTTCCAGCATCAACAATTGGCGGTGAGTTTTTGTTCATCCAAGTAAAAACCCACAACAGATTCGCCGTTCACCTCACTAGTCTTTGTTTTGTTAGAGGATGAACTGGGGCCAATTTGGGAAGTGAACCAGATAAAACATTTATTCAGGGAAATTGTATTTCCAAGGCATATCACCAAGAGTAGGTAAGAGTGATTGAGTGGCCACTGTATGAAAGAGAGAGTGAATATTTTTCTTTGTTACAGGGAATTTACCAACATTGGATTTGCTTAAACTTGTTTACTTTACTGGGCAGCATATAGTAGGAACTTGTTTACTTTACTGTCTACTCTGTAACATAGTGCTAACCTTCGACCTTTGGGTTATTAACTTTTGGGTACTTTTCTCCATAGGGGGAGGGCGCATTTATTCTGCTATTTCATATGTATGTAAATCTGAGTTTATTTGATCATTCTTTAGATATTGGTGTTGTCAAGTTTAATGATAATAAACAACAAAGAAACTTAACTTTGTGTGTTGGTCAGACCCATACCCAAGTAACCGTAGTTTTTTCACGTTTGTGTGTCTTGTTGTCACATAGCTGTGTGTAGTTAAACTTATATTTATATGTATGAGGAGGGCAAGGTTGTCTTGTACTAAATTATAGTCGTATAGATAGGCCGGAATAGAGACATATCTTTTGTTCCTTAAGCTACCACCCATGAAATCTATTTCTCACACCTTTCTCACGTACCTATCACCATCCACACTACTCAGACAGGCCAAAAATAACTCACAACCTATCTGTACGACACCTTTGTCGGACTGTACAATCAGCCGTCGAATTCAAGATTTAGGAGAGGATCTTAATGAACTTCAGTACTGCAGAAGAGGAAGAACTGATAGAACTTTCATCAGACTCTTCACTACAAGCGAAGTTTCCATCCATGGCAATGCCAACATTTTGGTATCCAGTAAAACAGGAGTTCCCAAGCTTGAGCAAGAGAGCACTGAAGATATTAATTTCTTTTTGCAACCTCCTATCTCTGCGAGGCTGGGTTTTCAGCAGTGGCTATCATTAAAATCAAGTTCAGATCAAGACTTGATGTGGAGAAGGATATGAAGGTAGCTGTATCTCAATTGGTGCCAAGATTTGACAAGCTGTTTAACAACAAGCAAGCTCAAGTTTCATACTGAGGTGACTGGTACTTTATTCATCATATTTTTTTTTTAGTTTTACTGTACAAGTTTTCGTTATGGAGATTGAATCATGAGTGCTGTATATCAGTGAATGATCTTCAGACAAAAATATAAAAAAGTGTTAGAAAGAAACTACTTTATCTGTGCTGTTTTCTTTTTTATAGTAAGGGTTTTCAAAGTGCACTTTGTGTATATTTTTTTTTCTGTACGTGTAATTTTTTCACAGATTGTCCAATTGCATTAAAAAAAAAATTACATTGTTTAAAAGCCTTTCCAAAGCTCTACTTCTCAAATAAGGTAGGCTAAATGTCGAAACATCGCTCGAGTTTTTACCAGTTATCCCACAAGGGAGCCGCAGAAAGAATGTAGTTGGTCAAGGGAGCCATGGACTCAAAAAGGTTGAAAACCGCTGTGCTATGGGACTAGCGTGTTGTGAAATTTCGGACGCGGTATACCCAGTATTAGAGGTACATTTTCCGCTGTAGCAGTGACAACCTCCCAGCTAACCTAATAAAATTTACTTTAAGCATAAACTCCATCAGCTTTTAACGCGATCTTTTCCTTTACCCAGCGCCGGATTATTCACTAGGCCCACTAAACACGGGGCCCAGGCTTACAGGGGCCCCGCGTAAAAAAAAAAAAAAAAAAAAAAGTCGTAACGCACAGAGCGCAACGGCACAGGCACGATAGTACGCTCGTGCATGCTGGGTAATGGTATCTGTACAACAGTTTGTTTATTATTTCCTTCCACCCTGCTTTGTTTTCCTTTTTTAAAATTAAATTGTCTTTGCAGGGGCCCTACTACCTTTAACCAAATCTAGGGGCTGTAACGAAAACTTGTTTTATTTTACTTTATTTTTTTTTTAAATATTATAGGGGCCTACATTAATAAAAACATTTATCTGAAATCTGTTAGTTTTTCCCCCTAGTTTTTACCTTTTAGAAGATTGGAGAGGGGCCCCAAAATATCTTAATAACCTAGGGCAGAGTGGTCCAACTTATTCTTCTCCGAGGGCCACATAAACCACAAACATTTAAAGTTCGCAGGCTGTCCCCTAATGTATTGGGGCGACCCCTTCTTCTTCCTAATCTCTGTTTCACTACGGCAGGAATCGGTACATTTGTGGTACAGATTTTATTGCGTGCTTTCAATTGGCGCACTTTCTGTCTTGTTTTGTGTGCTAAGTAGCAGATATGTTGTATCTACATTTTTTCGCTACTTTCAGTGTATTGTATCTTGTCTGTTTATCTGACACTCCTGGTGGATGATAATACTAAACATTGGCAGGAGCGACTGAGAGAAATTATCAACAACCAAGTTGGTTAATCGCAGGCGCGACCGATATCAGTATACAGATTAACACGTACATCGCCCAGCGCAATCTGTTTAATCAATGATAAGGCACGGGTGCGTCTCCGCCAAGGTTGTAAAGAGACGGATTTTGTGTCTGCTCAAGCAACACATAAGACTTTACTTTAGCGAAAGTAATAAGTTGTTACATCTAACACACGTTGCCGAATGGCAACAGATAAGACTTTACTTTAGCGAAAGTAATAAGTTGTTACATCTAACACACGTTGTCGAATGAGTTTAACGACCTGTTTGTGAGTTCGTACACAGGGCAATCGGATGTTTACAGCCCATTTTCAGAAAAGTAATATTTGAAATTTTGCACTAGATGAGTCATGCAAAATATTCAAATCAGATTGGCTGATCTTTCAGCCCCATAACAAACAGAGTGGGGTAAGACAGTGATGTCACGTAGGTCTTTATATCATTAAATTGCCTACATCTTCTTCCTATTCTCTCACCCGCATCCTTTATTTTATTATCTTTCCTTACTTGTTTTTTCCTGTATTTTTCGCATCACTTGTTTTGCGAAAAATATTTTCTCAGTATCCTCAAACTTTACCTTGTGTTTTTCTCATACTGGGATACGTAATTCTATTACTTAGATGTCAGTCAGACGAGAAGGGCAATTAAGTTGCGGCTATCTCAGACATCGAGCCGACTTGGGTCTGCACCTTCAGATGACACGACACTCCTGAGTTAGATTCTCGACGTAAACGCGTGAGAATGCTAGGAGAGAGCCGACATCCACCTGCATTTTCACCGGTCAACAAGTAGTTGCATCGGCCGAACGCTTAAGCAGGAGCGAATATTTACACCTTATAGTCGCAGTTTCAGACATCTGTCGTCTGGAAATCCCAGCTGACACGGCTCACTGTTGGCCCGGTCAGCGCGAGGTGCGGAAATGCAGAAGTGTCAGTTATGTAAGACGTCTAGTAATGGTAATGTTAAACGTAAGGTGTTTTACACGGGAAAGGGGAGATGATTTCGGTTTTTGAGAAAGTGTGGGATTGTTTGCCCCTGTTTTCAAATATCCACCCAGGAGCTGAAATCTGATTTCATTTCAGTCTTCAACATCTTCAGTAGACGGAAACACGCGTGCTAGCGAATGAAGCTTGTATAGCGAATTTCATAGTTCTCGTCAGATTTGTGACGAGCTTCTAACTACCTATCTAGTGAATTATCCTAGTCGTGGTGTTACCGTAGTGCTGTGGTGAGATTAATAAAATAAATATCTAGTATTTTGGAAAGTGGTTAAAGCGTTAAATCGCTCATTTCATTTTAACTAGTTTCTTTTGAACAGAGTGCTTAATTTATAGTTTGTTATATTCTCTAAGTGGACGAGTTACAGTGGAAATACATAATAAATTATATCTTTAGCTTACTAAACTAGTAGCTATAAGGAATTTAATTTAACGGCTAACACTCAGTCGAAACTGTTTTAATAACAAACTTATAAATGCTAGACGCGACATCAGTGAGTTTTGACGGAATACGCACCATATTCCTAATTCCTGATGGTCGATTTTATATAACTTATTTCACCGGAAGTTTAAATAATAAGTCAAGCTGTAGGCTTGCTATTTAAAATGTAAGTTATATTGAGTACATAATAGGTAAATGATTTATATGTGCTTTTCCTTTTATACAGTGAAATACTGGGGTGACCCGAACTTTACCAGCATTTAATAAGAGTTCATACTTGTGAAGAAATAGACAGTCCTTATTTTGAACCACGTGGGTTTCTCAAGTAACACTGATCTGACAGTGCATATGTGTGGTAAAATGGGATGTTATAAATATTTATAGGGGACTTAGTGTACTGACTGAGATCAGCTGTGAAGGTATCTGTATCTAATAGGGGTAGTGTTTTACAGATAACCTTACTTGCTACCACATTTATACCTCAGTCAGAATTATTCTGGAATATTGTGATGACTACGTTAAATGTCTAGGGTTATGTAAATGATGAAGTGTAAGTCACAACAACAACAGACAGATAAACAATTTTATTTATTCCACCACACTTGACAACACTGTGACGCTCACACACATTTAACACTCTATAAGACTATCTTAAATGAGTCACTGGTAAAGTTTCAAATATTTATGTATTAATTACTTTCACTTTTATATATCCTGATTCAACTACAAAGTGAACCAGGAATCACATTCAAATGTAATCACAATTTATATGTACAGAATTTATAAATATGAACATTGTAGTGACATATTTTATTAATGTTATCCTATGTGTGTCAGTGTGTAGTAGTACTATGAGGTAATACTGGTTTTGTTTTTCAAGCTATGTTGTTATTTGTCATCATGACTTCAAGTGTTTGTTTATCTGGGAAATAGTATGGGGAAAAAGTTCACAGTTTCTGTCAATTTAAACAAGGTATTGTCCCTCTTTTTTTTCTAAAATGTCAATTTTTGAGGGAACACATAATGTTGAGCTCCACTGGCCACAGAGGCTTAACTTTCGTGATGGCGGCAGGAAAAGACTCCTCTGCTCGATTGCTCCCCTGTGTTCTGGAGACACCTCACTAGTCGCTATCTGGACCCAGGAGTATGCTGTCAGCCTCCAGATTCAGCAAAGCTCAGACCAGCTGCTGCTCAATAACTTTAGGACCACAGTCCCACAATTCATGGAATAATACACAGTTACGTTGACTGGCAATGAATATAGCACAATTTTGATCTGCCGATGTCCCAGGCTTTTATTTAGAAAAATATGCACTGGCGCTCAACGCACTGGTTCTTTAGTAAGTTTATTTGAAAATGTGGTGCTGACCTGACGCTCCTAATTGACTATATTGGCGGGTCTAACCAATCGAGCCATGTTTACACAAGCGTTTGAAAAAAAGTACCCTTCCTTCCGTCTCCCCTAACAACAAAAGATAGTATTTGTAGCCCGACTAATCGTGTTTAGCCTTACATTTACTTTCCGCCAATCAAATAGGCGGTAACATGGGGACCTATTTCCCGTACAATGGTGGTGTCAAAATCTGCCACTGAGCGATTCTGATTTTGGTGTTGTCTGACACCCTCACTATTTCTTTTGGCTATAATTTGTTAATTCCTAGACTAATTGCGTAACGTTTAACATATTCTTTGTCAGCAAGTCCTAAGGAACCCAAATATACAAATTTAAAGGAGCTAAGTGGCTGCGTTCAAAATATGCATTTTCTTCTAGGATAGTCGTGCTGTTGCCACCTCCTCACTTCCAAACTTTATGGTGTCTGGTGTACTGTCATACTAATGTCAGGATTTCAGACATAAAACAGTAGAATGTCATGTTTCCTAATAAGCGTTTTGTAAGTTTTTTAAACCTAACTCTCGTATGGGTAGTGTTTTTTATCACTGTCGATTTGAAAAAAGCTAGTGCTTGTGGCCTTACACGCGTGATGGTAGTAATTGTATAGCGAGACGCGTGTTAGTGTATAAAATGACATGAATGGAATATTAAATATAGGTCAGCTTGCGTATCTCAAAGTTTTTCTTAGAAATACAGTACACGTTTTATCGTAGAAAGCGTGTATGCTGCAGTAGGCTTTTACTATCAACGTGAAACGTTACAGTTTGCAGACGAAGTAGAAAACAAGGGGGATTTCGAGTACAGTCATTGTGACAGCACTGTTCTTTACCATTCTTCTTTCCTTTTATTGAAGTTATTTGTTAGGCTTTACATTTACTTTTTAATTTATATATGTGGATTAGAATTTCACACGACAATATGCAAACAGAGTTAGACAGAAATACTATATCCCACTAACGGGTTTTCAAAGACTGTAATGATCAATACTGGGCCTGTGAACCAGATCTTAATTTCTTCCATAAACTCTACGTAAATTTTCTGCCTGGCGGCGAGAATAATTACAATCAAGAGCATTAACTTTCCGACATTGTTGACAAGGGAGTGGGGAACTAAGATTTTCTGTTTGAGAGAAGTTGTCCACCGGTCATCTTCCTAATTAAGGGAAACTTCGTGTTCTGACATTTTGTGCTCGTTTAAGCCTAATTCTTACCTCGTGAGTCAAGTGACATTAAACTTTAGTCTGAAATAACTATCGCCTGAAGCAGACGCTCCCCAGATCCATTTTGATGAAACCAACAAACAAATCTGCAGAGCTGGGATCTGTTTCATTAAACGACAGTAACAGATAAAAAGTGTGAGTGTCCAAAATTTGCGCCAGCCGGCGAAACCACAACACGATTGTAAGTATATCAGGGCCCTGATGAAAGAACCGAGTGAAAGTGACGGAAGGATGTTCGTTGTATAATACACTCACTGTTATATTTTTTTTTTTTTCCTTAGGCGAGATTTGCTGCTTAAGTAACGTGTTCCTTTAGAATAGATACTGCTGTCAAAGTCAGTCTATACCTTCAAAGGGGAACAATATTAGACCCTAACCACATGCATCTATAACTCTTTGGGCCATCATCTGTCATCCTAACGGGGCTGTGGGCTAAACCTAGAGTTAAGATCATAACGGGGCTATCATCCTTGTAGCATTTTCCTTGAATTTTATGACTATTTGCATATGTTTTTCCTTGATGAAATTTTTGGTGTTGTGAGAAGATTTTTTTAGATGATAATAATAAAATCTCTCTTGAACTAAATCAGTGCGTTGGTCAGCTCGTTCAAATAATACATATATTCATGGTTATAGATTTCCCACGTCTGTGTGTTTAACTGTCGTCAAGTGTATGTGCGTGCCCGTGAGTAGATAGAGATTTATGTAATATATATCTGTGGTTTAGACTGTCTGACACTTTAAAAGCGGTCGTAGAAGATAGGTGAGAGTGAGAGAAGATTATCTCGATTCTCAAAGACAGCCTCTATATCACATTCTATCATCTCACGTGTGGAAATTCTATTGCTTTTCACCAGCTCACACTGTGACTATCACTCATTCCAACCTATTCAGAAGGGACCAAACCCAAGTCTTAATTCTCCTATCTAAAATCTACGACAAATGGGGGCTCGTCCGACGGATTTTTGAACTTAGAATAGGAAGACGAGTACGACAAATGTGGACTCGTCTATCTGGATTTTGTATTTAAGATTCTTTATTCGGTAATAGAGTAAGAGTGTGATTGTCTTGTGAGTTTTATTTTAAATAATTTATCCACTAGACTAACGATCTGTTTACGGGCGTGCTGACCACACAAACTGATAAGTTTTTTTTCCACAGCATTTTGAATAATATACATTTAAGTTACAGGTGGATTTTGTCGGAATATATGTTATTGTTGATTTGTAATACTAAACGCTGGTAAAGTTTTGTGAGTGTATAACATTCACAAGGGTTCTGAAGCAGGTAGGTGTTTGAGCAAAGCTAAGGAGTGCGTTTCGGACTATTCGTCCAGATTAATTGCCTCCCTCACCCGAACTGTCTTCAGGGGTAAACTTGATAGTGGATTAAAAATTAAGGGGATTTTTTTTTTTCTTTCTCCAAAATTTTTGCTTTAATCATTGTGTTTTCCACTGTAGCAACTTATTTTTCAGAAGTAATCTTAACTACCATTTAGTTGGCGTAGTCGTGTTTTGCATTAGGTGCTTTATTGCCGATAATAGCAGCGATAGTTAGATTTTATTTTGGAGGAGGTATCCCAGGGTTAAGGATATCATCTTTTGGATTTTTGGTATTTTTTTCTCGTAAGTGGTAGGAACCAGGTTATTCTTTTTCCTATTTTCTATCTCCATGTGTCTCAGTCACTGACATAATATGGCCGAGAGGGCAAAGCTTAGACAACTCCTCAGGGACGAAGCGAGAGAGGAGGGACTGGAAGGAGAAGAAGCGAAAGATTTTGTCAGGGACGAACTTGAGAGATATGATGCGGAGAGGAAAGAAGAAGAACTAAAGAGGAAAGAAGAAGCAGCGGAGAGGAAAGAAGCGGAAGACCGTCTTTTACAGCAGAAGAAGATCGATGAGGAAATGGAAATTCGCAGGATGCAGCATGAGGAAAGAGAGAAAGAGAAGGAGAGACAGCGTGAGGAAAAAGAGAAGGAGAGACAGCATGAGAAGGAGAGAGAGGAGAGAGAGGAAAGAGAGAAGGAGAGACAACATGAGTTGGCTCTTAAAGCTCTAGAACTTCAAAGTCGTGGTGCTGCCTCTACCTCCAGCAATGGAGAGTCTTCTCCTCATTCTTCCTTAACTGATCCTTCTAACAGTCAATCTCTTCACCTCACTGCTATGTCTTTTCCGCTAGAATCTTTCCCTTGTCCAAATGAGAAGATTGACACTTGGCTAGAAAAATTTGAGAAAATTGCAACTCTGTACGGTTTAGAGAGGTCGCGTTGGAACATGAAGCTTTCCCAGGCTTTGAAAAGTTCTGCTTACGATGTGTATGCAAAACTGGAGAGCAGCCAACAAGACAACTATGATCTGTTGAAGAAAGCGTTACTGGAGCGCTTTGAAATGAACGCTCGCAAATTTTTGCAACTGTTTCGCAACAGCCGGAAAGAGAATTCTGAAACTTTTCAGCAGTTCTCGTCTCGTCTAAAGGGATATTTGACAAAGTGCCTTGAGCTCTCGCAGCTCCCCTCTACCTATGAAGGTCTTGAGGAATTTGTTTTAACAGAACAAATAAAGAACACTTTGTCTGCTGATACCCGGAGATTTCTAGCTGAGCAGGGGGCAGAAAAACTTGAAGACATTTTGGAAAAGTCTGAGCGTTATCACAATGCGCTGGCTGAACTACCGGCCACTAAGCGGAAACCGACAGAGGAGCATTTTCGAAAACATAACCTAGAGCAATCTTCTCAGGCTTCTAACCAAAATAACCACAGAGAAACTGGACCTCAAAACCCCCCCTCCGGAAAAATCCAAGTTCTTCAAGAACAAGTACCCCAACCACCCCAAACAGTCTGATCAACCCGACCGCCCTACATGGCAGCGTGGCCAGAAAGAACAAGGTGGCAAACGGAGAACCCCTGAGCACGGGACATATGATCAGACCGAGCACACCGAGCCGAAACGCATCGGATGCTTATTGACAGTCTCGCAAGGCGGAATTATTGACAGTGATTCCCAACCTGTTGGGGATAGACCCTCAACGCGAGGTACGGTTACTTTGAACGGTTCTCAAACTTCTTGCTTATTTGACACGGGGCTTTCTTACGATTGCATTGTTGCCAGAAACCTGGTCAAACTCGGTCAAGAGACAGCAGAGACCGTCCAACTTTGTGGAGTTCGTAAGAGTGATGCACCTACAGCGCTTCCCATCGCATTGGTGGAGATCCACTCTGATTTCGTCAGAGGTGTGATCAAAGCGGCTGTTATGGATGATCCCATCTACCCAGTCATACTTGGCGGGAGATACGTGTGTATTGGGAAACCGGAAGAGCCGATTGTGGCAGCAGTAACTACAAGAGGGCAAACCAAGAAGGAACGGGAGCCTGCGCCGAATTTGTTACCCAAGGAACTTAAAGAAGCGCAATACAAGGACCCTACTTTGGCACCCTGCTTTAGGAAACTGCCCATGGCTAAGGAACCCAGACAGCACGGGGACATTTTTTCTAAGGATGGCGTACTGTATGCCAGAACGGGCAAGCCTGATCAAGGTTACAACCAGCTCCTAGTACCGAAACAGTACAGAAGCCAAATCCTAGAAATGGGGCACTCTCTTCCCTTCAGCGGACACATGGGACAGAACGCCACAAACCAACGTATAACCACTCATTATTGGTGGCCAGGAGTAAATACTGATATTATCAGATATGTCAAATCCTGTGCCCAGTGCCAACGTGTGCCACCCAAGCAACGGGCACCCCCAGTCTCTTTGGGTGAAATGCCAATAGTGGGAACACCATTCGAAAGGGTTGTGATCGACATTTTAGGGCCTTTCGAAAGGACTAAAAGAAGGAACAGGTTTATCCTGACCTTAGTCGATACATGCACTTTATGGGCAGAAGCTATCCCGCTAACATGCGCAGATGCCAAGCATGTCGCAGAAGCCCTAGTGCAGATTTTCACTCGGTTGGGATTCCCGCAGCAAGTGTTGACGGATAACGGATCTCCATACCGAAACCTGTTGATGGATGAGATCGTTAAGATCTTGAGGACCAAACACATCCACATTAAGCCTTATACCCCGGCCGGAAATGGGCTCGTGGAACGTGCTAATGGAAACCTCAACATGATGTTAAGTAAACTGGCACAAGTGAAACCTGAAGATTGGGATCTTTGTATTCCTGCAGCATTATTTGGCTACAGAGAGCTGTTACGTACATTTATTACCTACGGGGGTAGTCTTCGGTCCTGCCAAATGTACGCACCAGTTTTATATAGTTATATTATTTGTGCGTTCGATTGATTCACGCACTGACGTGCACAATGCTGTGTGAGTTGCTTTGGACGCACGTGTAACCTAGTTGAGTAGATTGTGACGTCATGATAGGGGCAGCTCGGACGACATTTATGTCCGCAGTGTTATTCTTTGATTCCTGGCAAATTTGAAGATGCCATCAGTTGTATTCGTATCTATTGGTCTTCATGGCGAAGCCAATAGTGGATGTATGAAGTAAGTGTCGCCCCATTTCTTATGGCAAGTTTAATTATGTAAATTAAAGTATCAGGCCGCTCCTATTAATGGTCTAGCGGGAATTCATCGGAGATGACATTCCTAGAATTGGACACACGGAGTCGATAGCCTTTGGAATCTTTTGTAGAGGGAGAATCCATATGTGGAATCAAGTTAATGAATATATATATATGCTTCACATGTTTAATATGCCGTTTTACCTATGCCAAAGTCGTGGTATGGATACCGAGAGGTTAGCCAAGATGAAACACTAACCTGGTTGTATTGTTATATCTGCCTTTGTTTGGATTGGATATGCTATCTAAGAATTTTATGAAGAAAGTCTGGGATGCTTACAAGTATGATATAAATTATTGCTCCGTGAGAATGAATCCGTTTGCCTTAATAAACGTCCTTGGGAGAAGGTCAACGGACGTTAATACCATGTCTGTTATATGGTAATGGAAGTGATCCTTAGTCACTGGAATATAAGAGAACTTAACTGTTAGAGAATCTACAACAACTATTAACAGTGATATTAACATTTTGACGTATGATCTTCGCATCTGTAACTATGATTGTCTTGTTCCACTTCGTTGGTGTCACGTCAATAAAATATATGTACTGTAATCACCGACTTGTGTGCTGCCAATACTTGCCCAGTTCACCCAATGCAACGATACTTGTTGGAATTTTCGTTTGAAGAACTTTGTTGACGTTCATTCCGTTTTAACCATTCGCGTTTCAATTTACCTCTTCACTGAACTCAAAGATAAAATGGAGTCAACAATAAATGGTGGCCAGTGTGGTCTGGAAATATCTAACTTCCAAGGAACGTACCCATCCAAATTATCGTTTGAAAAGAAGAATTTTTACTTTCAAGGCGACATCATCTCAATTTGGATCCTAGCGTG